>JAATLQ010023979.1:2376-24321 GCA_013421005.1 Heliconius erato x Heliconius himera
CGGAGGAGCGCGCGCGCCTGCTGCAGTTCACGACGGGCTGCGCGCAGCTGCCGGCGGGCGGCTTCGCGGAGCTGCGGCCGCGCTTCCAGCTCACGGCCGCGCCCACCTTCGGCGCGCTGCCCACCGCGCACACCTGCTTCAACCAGCTGTGCCTGCCCGACTACGACAGCTACGAGCAGCTCGTGCGCGCGCTGCTGTGGGCCATCAACGAGGGCGGCGAGGGGTTCGGCATGATATAGGTGCGCACACCCGACACGTGTAGTAATATTTGCGCAATTACTTTTCTCATTTTCTTCAAAAAGATAAGTGAATATTCTTTAAATTCACTTTTAGCAGAAAAACAAAATTGTACATACATATATTTAGTTATATAGTCAATTATAACAATGTCCTGCCATCGCAAACTTCCGTCGATACAGGAATTGAGAGCGACAATAATGCTGTGGATCAGCATTTTTAGTACCATAAGAGTCGCTTGTTAAATTTAAGACAAACTCTCGATCGCAGTCGTGCAATGGACAAATTTCTAATTAACCTTAATAATATAAGGACAATTTATTTTAAAAAAATCACTAATGTACTTTTGTATTATTTGCTTACATATTATTTTTTTAAGGTGCAAAGTACTCTTAGTAAGATACTGCTGATAGTACACACTCTCGACTTTACATCTACCATTGCTTTTAGCTGGATAGAGCATATAAAAAAAATTCTAGAACTCTAGATTCTTTATTAATAAAAAGTCATAATAGATAGATTAATTTTGAATTCTTAAATACATTTTGTAATATCTTCAAATTATCAATAAATCGATGGTATATTATTTTCAGTATACACATCTTTACACCTGGATATTCAAATTGTATAAATGCTACATTGAAAAGGCGATAATAGCAATAAATATTCTTAATGTATAGAGATATAGATTTTGTTCCTTGAAGCAAATTATCGTTAATGTTTATTTTCTGTACTTAGTTAGCTCTAGTACCTTTTACTATAGAAGTTCAATTCTGGTCAGTTTAGTGAGAGGAATGAGTGATCTGATACACTATTACCTATATGTATATATGTAAATATAATTAACAATGTAACAATTGTGTTGAAAGTATAATGGCCTGAAATTTTAAAGAATAAATTAGAGAAGTTAATGAATTCTATGTAATATTTTTGCTACAGCTTGCTTCTGTTTATTTTATTATTACAAATACATAATTTTAATGTCAACAGATAAAATAATTAATATTTTATTTCACGGACATTTACATTCCATAATAGAATTTAGCTATTTATGTAATTGCAATTGTAAGTTAAGTTATTTTACATTTATTATTGTTTTATAGTTTTAGACTTTGGATTCTATTATTATATTTTTTTGTTATATTGTTTATAAAAAAATAATAGGTTTTCACTTGAATTTAAAGTTTTTTTATAATTATTTATATGATATTATTATATAGACACATTTTATTTTAATAAAAGCAATATGCAGTATTCTTAATATAACTCATAGAGTTATATAGAGTAGAATAAAAAACAATAAAATCGAAACAGATTTTTAAAATATTTAATATTAATTATCTAAAGTTTTGAGATTTGATTTTAGGACTTTTCTCACTTTTGATTGTTTCATTTCCGAATGTTCAATAAAAGCCTTACTTCAAGGTGACCGGCCACAACACATCGGCCATCCAATATGCGTTCGAACCCTGAACCTGACCTATGATGATTGTGTTCAGGATACCATGGTATCAAATATTATTTTGCTTTCAATATGGTTCAAGTATAATAAAAAAATAGACATACTTATAGTAAATTTTTAACTGACAATACAATTCTATACATACTCAAATTCAATATATATAGTTTATTAGAGATACGTAGTTGTTATATAGTATAAAATATAGAAACAGTGTGTCTTAACACTAGGTCCCCTCTGCCTACGCTGCTGTGTGCGGGATACAGCGTGAAGCTGATTTTTAAATATAGAAAGAAGTCACTAAATCAAAAGTGTTCACGATTGACTAGTCATTACATTTTCAAACTTCTGTAGAAATACTCATTCGAAGCAGGTAGTGCACTTGAATGTTACTGTAAAAGCCTAGATTTTGGTAAAATGTTTTCCGTTAAGGGACGATAAATGTAAGGATTTTTATTTGTGGTTATAACCACCCACATTTTTTTTTATAATTTAACGTATTTCTGTAAAACTAAGGGTTTACACCACAGTACAGGGTTATACAGTAACAGACTTTGAAACTACACTATCTAAAATGTCGATAGGTGCTTATAAAATATGTTAAAATAAGATTTAAATCAACTTTAAAATATTTTATTATTTTAGATAGAATACGAGTCGAGCTAACAGTGGTAAATTATTGCATTTTACATTTCTTATAATAATATTTTTTTTTTATTTTAAACTGAATATAATATTTTTAGGCGAATACTTCTTTTCTGATTTACAGGCTGAATGATCATTTCCTAGGCTAACTCATAATTATAGACAAACTCATCAAGCATAAAGTCAAACAGGTCTAATCAATTTTCAGTAATTTTCTTGAAAAATTAACTTATTGGCCTTTTATTTTGTACTGGTTGCCTAATATTGGTTAGTAAATTACTATACAAAAAAAATGCACAACTCTCATTAATAGCAATATCAATATGATAAGGTGTTCATACATATATAACGATATTTCGCTTGTTTAATAAAGAGATATTAGATACCAGGCAAAACGCCCGATGCAAAAAGTATGAAAGGAACCTAATTCTATTTCTTAATTTCTAAATTGTAACATAGCCAAAAAGGGCCATAGAAACTTTATCCAAGACTGTTTTTTTTGAGTTGGCTCACTTTTAAGGGAGTAATTTATTAAAACAATAACTATCTAGATAGTCCAGTGCGGCCTTCAGCTTTCGTTAAAGATAAGTCATTAAGTAACATTCCAGTTGTTGATATTTTATAGTAGTTTGTTGAATAGAATTATTGTAAGACTGAAAGATTAAAATAAATACAGCAAGTTTCTTGTTTTATTGTCCTTATATGTCCTCTTTATAGTTTTATTTTCTAAGAGATAAAGAAACAACTAACTTATATCCACGTTTTTTACTTTTCAACTTATTACCATAAATTATATCATATAATAATAATTGAGGCCAGTCGTGGCGCAGCGGCACGAAGTGTGACTGTAAAACCGACTGGTTGTGGGTTCGATCCCCACTCGAGATGAAATATTTACTTAAATTTATATTTCCATTTCTTCGCTCTGGAGTCGAGGCTAAGCGCGGCGATGAGTTCCAGAATTCGACAGAGAGTGGGGAACGAAGTGTCTTAACACTAGGTTCCCTCTGCCTACCCTGCTGTGTGCGGAATACAGCGTGAAGCTGATTTATTTATTTATTTATTTTTATATCATATAAAAGAGTGTCTTTATAAATTTGAGATATTAAAAAATATATAAAAAATATATATTGATAATGACAACAATAATCGAATAAATTCAACGCCATTTGGAGTTTCAATAAGATATGAAGTAGAGGCCTTTTAGTCTTAAATTGAGCCTACAAATATTGGAACATACAAATGAGTGTAATTATAATAACACGCAGTTTATCATTAATCACTCGGTAAGCATCACAGCAAAAAATAGCTTTAGCACAAAATATATAATAAATAATACAATTTTAAACCAAAGGAATTTGCTTCAAATGGCCATTAGATGATTTTGATTTCTATTCTTAGAACTGTTTTGTCATTCGATCCAGAAATCAATGTGAAGCTTACATAAAAATATTGATTTTGACGCCTGTTTAGAAATTCCCCGATAAAATAATAAAACAAAGAAAAATCTTTGATCAGAAATACCTTTAATGAAAATGTTTTCAGTTCATATAATAACATAAAAATAATGATCTTTCTCTTATGCACTTAAAAAAAATGTGGTTTGTGTGTTGTGTGGGGTTGTCATAAGCTACATTTAATTTTTTTTTAATTGCATATAAGTTAAAATTGAACATCTCAATAAGTTAAAATTCCTGAAATGAAGACTTCCGAAAAGAATTCTGAATGCAACGATCACAAAGTCCTCGCAAATGACGTCACGACTAGGGGTCGCAATCCGGGATCCCGGGATTCAAAAATCCCGGGATATCGGACCAAATATAGGTCTTAAAAATCCCGGTTTTAATTTTACAAAAAACCGGGATTTTCGATATTTTCGGATTTTAAAAGTTAAAAGTTAGTAATTCCAATTAAAACGTGCCTGCTATTAAATCCAGGCTTCTTCAAGATATACAATGGTACATAACATATATCGGCAAAAGTAAGCGATGAGATTTCCTCAAAATCCGGAAACTTACAACATTAACCGAGTTTGACCGGCTTGACCAACGAACGCACGAATACCGTATTTTCTCATTGCATGTCGTTGTTGCACGCTGTTCTTGCCCGTCGATGTTCCGTGAATAAGACAAAGGTTCTGATTTTTGAAAGAGATGAAGAAAGCACGGAATGCAAGATGAGTGTAAATGGTGAGATATTAGAACAAGTGAATGAAGTATTATAGTATACTTGGGAAGTATGTTCAGTAGAAATGGGAGATACGAGATGGATGTGGAAATGCGTATTGCTGCCGGTAACAGGGTTAACGGAGCCTTAGCTGCATTGATGAGTCGGTGAAACGTCAACACAGCTGCGCGTTTGACCGTACACAATGCACTTTTGGTACCGACATTGTTATACAGCAACGAAACGTGGGTATTACAGAAGAAGAATGAAAGAAAGAAGAATGCTGTGGAGATGCGATCTCTTCGTAGGATATGCGGAGTCAGCAGATACACAGAATGGTAGGTACTAGCGAGGATGCCACGGTGAGAATGAAGGAGAACGTGCTCAGCTGCTTTGGGCACGTCGAACGAATGAGTAATGAAAGAATGGCACAAAAGATTTATGATGGAAAAGTGAGTGGTAAGACAGGTAGGGGGAGACGAAAACACAGTATCAAAGATACTGGAGGAAGGTCACATAAAAAGCATGAGGACCCCCCGGAGGGCATGTATGAAGAGGTTGATGACAGTGGACGAGGCCAAAGAGGTATGTAGAGACCGTAGCGTTTGGCGCTCCGTTCTCTCTGATTACACCGCTAGGGATAAGGCGTGAAGATAGTTTAGTTTAATTTTTGTTTATTATAATTAAAATTTGTTTTATTTAGTAAATATAATTTAATTTACTACTTCACTAAAAATACCCTCCTAACTTAACTCTATGAAAAATTACTAAAATAAAAAAAAAATGTCTTTTTTTGTCAAATCCCGAAAATATCGAAAAACCGGGATCCCGGGATTTTTCTGAAGTCGATATCGAAAATCCCGGTTTTGCTTGAATGGTCCGATATTGCGACCCCTAGTCACGACCCTCGTGTGCATGACATTTTGAAGAATTGTATAAAAATTAAACGGAAATTAAAGACAAATGTAACAAATATATTAATTTAATATTTAAAACTATAACATTAGGCAAATACTTATATTAAATTAACAAACCTGCTTACAAAATTCACAATTAATTACTCACCGTCATAAATTGTATGTTAATATAAACTAAAACGACTAAGAAATTATACAAAAACATACTTACCAAACATCTTATTAGACAGTATAAACTATAAATATATGAAAATAATGTATAATAGTCATCCAATTATATCTAATATCACCACGAATGACATTAGACAGAGTCTTAAAGATAGTATTTAATTTTTATTTATACAAAATGTTGTGATTCCAAAACAACCGGGGAGTATATTTAAACAAAATGTAATAATTAAATGATAGGAATCCATGCAGGAATTACTTAGTAGGTACGTAAAATAACTTATGGTGTCTTTGAAAAAATATGGTAAACAATCACCTACTGTCTGTTTGTTATTTGTAGTATAATATTTTAATTGCGTGTAATAGTAAATACCTAAAAATTAAGTATATTGAGTTTATATTTCAAATACAATTAGATACTTATATCACACAAGCTTAGATAGTAAACACTTAAATAGGTTTCTAACTATAAAGTTATTTATAATTTGGTACCTAACTGAGACTTCATTAAAAGAATATTGCTAATTATATTTATTTGGCATTGGAATTCCTAAAATAATTTTAAATTATTCGAACTACCTCAAAAAGTAAAATAAAACAATCAATCCTACAAATCCGATATGGAATATGATACACTACACTTGAACACACAAGTGAAAGAAAAGTTAAAATCTTTTAGAAAGTCCAAAATATTTATGTACAAATCACAAAATAATGAAAAGGTACAATATTGTCTTTAAAAAAAATAAATCGTAATCGTATTACTCATTTTTCGTCTTAACTACGTATTACAAACTCAACCTACAATGCAATGATTGCGTAATGTTTGTTCGAATACTTCAAGTATAGATATTTAAAGTTATCGTTATCAATAACTAGCGGCCCGGTCGCGACGTAGCCCGCTTGTAATACACAATTAAATATTTTCTCATCTGATTTGCTTTCGTGATCTAATAACAATCATTTTAAAGACAATATCAATTGGATACCTAAAGTTTCAGCCTATTCAATAAAATATCTATTTTCTAGCAATATAGCGTGCACTTTTTATATTATCATAACTTTTTTATTTAGGACTCGACCGAAATTGACCGATTGAAATAAACACTAAATATTGAGGGGAAATTTGTCAAAACAAGTGAAAACCAACACACATACATTTAAATCGCCTAAGCCGTTTCTGAGATTACAAACGCACATACAAACAGATAAACCGATAAACACACAAAATAATTGAAAATGATTGATTTGGGTTCCATTACATTAATAAATGCCGCCATTAATATGCTTTCTTATACAGAATTAAAGCGTCTTCGCTCCTTTTACGGGAATAGCGTATAGAGTAAAATATTTCAAGCCCCTACCAAAAAAAAATCAATCAAAATTCCTCAAAAGATTAGACATAGAACACGTAGACGGAGGAAACCGAGTGGGCCGGACCCAGAATCTGGCACCTACCCGAGAAATTGTACTTATAACAAAATTTGTTTCGAAAAATAAAGACATATCTATTCAAAGTTGAAGTCCAGGATCCCCCAGAAAATATCTCAAGATACGCTAATGATTACAGTTTTATTATATATGTAGATTATCCTTTACAAATGAGGCTGAGAAACATTTAAACGTCTATTTATAAGATAATATTTATTAACAAATCTATGTATAATTAATTTATTATAGTTTAATAGTTCCATATAAGAAAATTTACGTTTTCTAAGAAAAAAGAAGCGCCTCTTGTAATAAGCATGACTAGCAATTTTTAAAACATTAACAATTTATAATAAACTGCCGTAATAGGTACCTATTATATGGTGATTCATTTAGCTACATTTACCTACTCACTTTCATATATTTGCCAATTGTATTGTATTTTATATATTTCTTTATGTAGTTGCATTGTGAAGAAAACTATTTATGATAAAATTTTATTAATATATGTTAGCACAACTTTAAATATTTTATTTGGTCTCTAATACTACCATATTGCACTACTACCTATTATGCACAAGAGAGAATTAGGTATTATATCTTTTTGTATAGCGTAAAATATTTAAGTTATAAAAACAATGTATGTAGTATTTAATAATTTGTATAAAAGAAATAAATATATAATATCCTATTATGAAATATTTTTATTTATACCTATACTGTATTTCAAGCAAAAGGTGCACTTGATGGCTGTATGTTGCAATGCCTTTTCATTAAGAGAAAAAAAGATTACAAACATCAAACAGACAGCAGATGAAAATTTAAACTACAGTTAAATAATGATGTTATAGCAATACTAGTACTTATTTTAGCGGTATGTAGTTCAGCAGCCATGTCGCGCGGGCACTAGCGTCCACAGTACGGCGTCGGACAGCGTCTTGGGGTGGAACAGCCACGCGCGCGCCGCGCCCGCCAACCTGTATCATACACATAGCAAGGTAGCCAGAGGGATCCAAGTATTAAGACGGTCCGTTCCCCACGGAAATCATCGTCGCGCTTTGACTACCAATGCTACGAAATAAAAATAATTTATTCCTCTTATTAGGATGTAATGGATGGATGTAATGTCTTTCCCAACAGAGAAGAATTAAGTTATCTTCATTTTTTATTGTAGTCAAAAAGCAGGCCCTTGGTTCCACCATTTATTATACAATTCGAATAAAATATAGTTAATATATAATAGATTAACCTATACAAAGGTGGGGGGAGCCATCTCCGACGCACCACCTCCAGCTCGGCGCTCAACGCCGCCACGCGCGCGCTCAGCTCCTGAGCTTCTTGAGCACTGCGGGCGACTTCGACGCTCAGCTCTGAGCATTCTCGTTCAGCGCGCTCACGTGCTCTGTACATCAAAACACAACAAAGTCAATATTATTGCTTGAGAATATGACTTTTTTAATCTAATTACAATTCACACAATTATTTTAATCCCGCCTAAGCTATGTTTAATGTAAAAAGAAAAATTTACAATCATCGTCTTTAACTATAAAAAATAAAGATTTCTCTATGGTTATAACTAATTTAAACATAATTAATAAAAATAAATATAAATCAAAGTTCAGTACGGTCCAAGAGTCGTAGCCGCACTGAAGTTATCTATCTGTAGATGGCTGCGCAGATTTGATTTTAGGATTTTTCTTTACAACTTCCACGTTGTATCCCGCATGTAGCAGGGTAGGCAGGGGGAGCATAAAGTTTTAACACACTTCGTTCTTCACTTTTCGGACGTCACCGCCGCCCTATGCCTTGTCACCATAGCGAAGAAATGAAAATATTAAATTATTCCCTCGAGTGGAAATCGAACTCACAACCTGTCAGTCAGTTTCAGTCACACGGCTGTGACAGTGCGTTATGACTGGCCTCAAGAATTTTTCTTACTTTTGATTACTTCTTCCCGAGTGAACAATACGCTTAAGTTTAGAAAGCCTTACTTTGGGGCGGCCACGACTCGTCGACCACAAATCACAATGTATGTATGGTATATTTCTAAGATCACTAACTCCTTCTCCCGCCGTTGCTTGGCGCAGAGGTCGCGTCGCAACGCCGCCATTGCGCCCGCTCTCCGCGCGCTCTCTTCTTCCAGCGATACTATCTATATAATAATTTATTACTATAAATTAAGGCTTATTAAATGCTAAATTAAGTTAAAACTTAACTACACTAACACTATTGTCATTTTTGCTAAAAATATATTTGAGGAATAAGAAATTTCTTTCTAAAGAGAATTAACAATTTACCTTACCGTAATCAATGTACACTTATTTAGGATTTAGTAACTTTCAGAATTGAAATGGAGTGCCAAATCTCTAACATAAATTATAATGATATAATGAGGCCAGCGTAGCGTATTTTGATTTTAACGGCTTAGGGGCACAAGCGTGCGATTATAAACACGCTTAATGGGGAACAGAGTGTCTTAACACTAGGTTTCCTCTGCTTACTCTGCGGTGTGTGAGTTTATTCTACGTACTCGAGAAAATGAAATATTTAATATTTTCATTTCTTTACACTTGTGTCGAGACAAAGCACGGTGTTAAGTTTCACCACTCAACACGCAATACATCCAGAATTCGGCGGAAAATGAGGAGCGGAGTGTTTTAACACTAGATTTCCTCTGCTTACCTGGTGTGGGATTGGGTGTGTGGGATTCAGCGTGACGCTAAAAAAATAAAGATAAAAAAAATCAGCTTCACACTGTACCTAGAAAAATATTACTTTTTATACAGTACGGTCAATGAGTCGTAAGCTAACGTAGGTGGCTCCGCAGATTTGATTTTAGAATTTTCCTAACTTTTGCTTTTTCTTACCAAGCGAACAATGTGCAAAAGTTCAGAAAATCTAAGTTCGGGGCGGCCATTGCCAGCCCACGACTCGTCAACCGTACTATAGACAAGTAGGTACCTTTAGTTCAGCATTGTCGTAGCGTTGCTTCACAGTGGCCAGAGCGCTCTGCTCGAGGACGAGTGCGTTACGAACACATTCAAGTTCATTACGACAGTTCCTCCACCCTGAGTTATTTTTATTCGTTATTTACATTTTGATTATAATTAGGTATTATAAAGTTATATAAGTTCTATATTTATATTTTAGAGGCCGGCATATCATTTAGCAACGGTTATGGCTTCGATTTCCAGTCGATGGAAATGAAATATTTTCATTTCCTTACCTTGACCACAAGACAAGTGCCGCCACCAGCGTTGCTAGATTTTATCTTGGTAAAAAGCGGAATTTTTAAGCATTTTAAGTAAAATAGCCGGATTTTTTGGCCAAAAGCGGGACATTCAATTTTTAGGCAAAAAATCGGGACATGTGGCAACGCTGTCACCCACTCAATATTTAATATCTAGAAGTGGGCGGAGCGTCTAATATCTTTACACAAGGTGGTTCTCTTTGCTTACCCCCGTTATATAGCAGGGTACAACGTGAAGCTATTTTTATTATTCTAATTATATTTCCTGCTCCTATGGAAATGGAACAATTATTGGCTACGATGACATGAAAAAAATATAACTTTATTACTTAAAAATTTTAAATACTCCAAAATAATAAAAAGTAAAAACTAGAACTAAACAAATAAGAAGAACAAACTAATAACTGGAGCAATAATATTAATAGATATCTATACAAATTTTAAGGATATACTGTGTTATATAATATATTTAATATCTTATTATTAAATTACGTAAACAGACTATATAATAAACAAATTAGATTAAGATTAAGAAATTAGATTAAGAGTAAAAAAGAGTTGTAACTTTTTTAATTTTGTCACATACCTACATATTTAATTTAGTTAATTAATGGCCAATGTTCTTAGGCTTTACTACAATAACTACTCATCCATATCAGTGATAAGAGTGGGTATGTATGTCTTCATTAATTCTTACTTTATAAAGTATGTAATTTATTCTATTAAATTCTATTTATATTGTAACTAACCAATACTCATCTCGGACACGCGATCCTCTGCTGCACAAATATCTTGTTCCAATGCATATTTTTCCTTAAAACGGATTTTATTTAGTATGACAAAATTAGATTTCATTCAAATGGCTGACAATGACCGTAGAGTGTTTCGGTAAGAACAGAATATTATACATATTTACCAATTTTGTTTTTTTTTACTATTTCAATATTGCAAGGCAAATTACTTTTATTTATTAGTTTTAATAGCGTTTTAATCAGGATAGTGACATGAGAATAAGAACTGTAAAAATGTATAAGTATTTGACCGTTGACGTGATTTGATAAGTACTAGAAGAAGAAGTAGTAAGACTAGTATAAATAGGTACCTATATAAGGACAGAAAAAGTGCTAAGATACAATTTAAATTAAAAAATATTGTATATTTTTACAGTAGACTAGACAATATTCATGATCACCTTTTCAAGCACGGTCTTCTCCATTTCCTTATCCCGCAGCGACTGCTTGAGTCTCTCGAGCTCCCTAATGGCGAGGCGGACTTTGGCGTTGTCCGAGTCCAGTAAAGATTTCAACGCTGACACTTGAATGCGAAGGCGTTCCGAAGAGCTCACCTGGAGTAAATTTGGTAACAGCAAACCTTAAGGAAATTATCGATAGTGTATACTTTACATTTAAGCAGTTATTTAAATAATATTTTGACCAAATTTGCTTTGGGACCACAGTATTATATCGATAATTCACTTGAACGAGTAAAAGAGCAAAGAGCCCGCAGGGCATGTATGTGCGGATTAATGACAGTGGATGACGCGAAAAAGGTGTACCGTATTGTTTGGCGCACCTTTCTCTTTGGCGACCCTGCTAGGAATAAAGGTCTTTCTTTCTTCATGCTGTATCTCAAACACAGCAAGGTAGGAAGAGGACACCTGAGAACGTAGTGTTTAGATACTTCCTTGCTATTAAAACACTTCCGTTTCTCACTTTTCGCTTAGTTCTGGAAGCATTGCGTGTTGAGTGACGGAACTCAACGACGCGCTTTCCCCCGATACCAGGAAAAGAAATGAAAATATTAAATATTTCATTTCCTCGTGTGGGATGTTTATAATCACACACTTGTGTCCCTGCGCCTCGACTGGCTTATAAGTTACTTATTAGTTTTATATTTTTTATAGCACAAACACCTGGACTTCCAGCGTCTTCCGTACGCAGCGCACCTCCTCGCGCTTGCGTCTCCACGCCGCCACCAACATGAACACGCCGATCCGAGATGCCGCCTGCTCCGCCTCGCCGTGCAGGGGCGGCAACTTCAGGGAAGCGAGCTTGTGTTTGCTGAAATAGAGGAGTAAAATATACTTTATTCCTAGAAGTATAGTTAAAAGGAACATAGAGTTAAGAAACTACATTCCCTATTCATCCATTTATCTGCAATCTCTTCCAGTTAACTTTGAGATAGAGGCAAATATATATATAAAGACATTTTATGGCATCAGAGAAGGTTGTGTTTTGTTACCAAGGTATACTACTTTAACTATCTATATAACACATACACACAATCGACAAAACAACTCTGGAGAAGAGCACTATTTTCGTCATTAATGTCACTAAGGGGCCGTTCAAGTATTACGTAAGCACTGTAGGGGGGCGGGGGAGTCTTGCGTTTGCTTATTTTTGATGACATGGGAGGTGGGGGAGAGTCAAGAGTCTAAATTTCAAATTTTATAACAATCTGTGGCGATTTAAGGATTTTTCCATACAAATTTTCAACCCCTTATTTACACCCTTAGGGTGTGAATTAAAATAAACCACGAAACACGTGTTCAATGAAATATTTTTAAGAGTCTGAATTTTAAGTTGTATAAAAATCAGTGCTAATTATTTTTTTATTCCATACAAACTTTCAACTCCTATTTCATCCCTTTAGGGTTAAAATTTTCCAAATTCCCTTCTTAATGGATTTCCAGATTTGGAAAATGAAAATCTATCTAAATTTTACGTTTCTACTATCAGCGGTTACGGCTGTGCATGCGTCTTACTTCAGTCAGTGGGAACATGTCCTTTTATACTTATATGTAGATACTGCTGCTCATAAATCAATAAAAAAATACCTTAAAAAAAATGTATATGCCAATGTTTACGTAAGCATTGGGGGAGGGGCTAAAGGATTGCTTATTTTTGATGACATAGGAGAGGGGGGGCTCAATAATTGCAAAAAACTGCTTACGTAATACCTTAACGGCCCCTAAAGAACAATTTATGGATATAAAGGGAATATGTGACTGTGGAAAGACTATGTCTCAGAAAAAAAAAGAAAGAAGTCCTAAGAGCAACACGATACGACCCTCGTGTAAACAATTTTTTTTTGCTTCACGCTTTATCCCTAACATCGTGACCAAAGATAACGGAGCCGAAGCTACCTGTTGTTTAAATATTGATATTTTACCAGTTCAAATATTGCCTATATTATTATTAATACAAAAAACCGAGTGAAATTCGAAGCCATGGCTATTGCATTTAGCCAAGATATAAAGCACAATCTTGATTATACCAACAATAACACATATTGTTAAAACATTTTACTTACACATCTTTTTTCATCTTTTTGCTTGGAGTCAGATCCTCCATAGATACAGCTTTAGGGCCAATTTTGACAGGTCTGGCGGGAGTCTGCGTCAGCTCGTCCAGGCAAGTGCGTATGCGAGTCAAGTTGGACGAGGGTGATGCTCTCGCTGTGAACTTGTTTACAGGTGTTGAGAACTGTTGCTTTTTCAGGTGTGACCTTTGATTGCGGCTGAGGGGATGATAGATATATTAGATACATTGTAGTCCAGTAATGTAAAAATAACAAAATAAGGCCATGGTGATACCGTCTATAAGCGTAATTAATGTAAGAGATTTGTTATCACCATACTCAACATGTGATATCGAGCTAAAAGTGAAGAATATTTTTGTAGTTTTATATCCCTCACAAGATTATTTCTTCCCACATCGGTGCATGTGGGAAATATTTGAAGCTAAAAAAACTAAAAAAATATATTTTAAAAGAATTTATTTAAAAAAAAAGTCAAATGAAAATAGAAAACCATAATTTATATTTTGCTCTGCAACCGGTTAATAGCGGCGATATATCAAACGCTAAAAGCTATTTCATAACGTTATCAAACTCGATAACTCGATACTCGAGTCGATATTTTTTATATATTACGAACCGTTTTCTGTGTTTACTTGTGAATGTCAAATATTTTGTACTCAATTACTTTAAAAGTTTATGAAACTTCTACAATTACATATTATAAGAAGATCCCTACAATATGTAATAGAGTATAGGATAGTAACGTCACTTAACTCCGTAGATTTTTGGATTTATTTTATTAATAGAAGTTATTTCATTTTAGAATGTTTTACTTTCATGTACCTAACTAAAAAATCCAATAGTATGTCAAAGTTTAACAAAAACACAGAAATACATGGTTGGATTATTTAAGCTTAAGTAATTTTAAATACGAGCGATTAATTTGAAATAGCGAGACGAGACCTGATAACGATTTTTTTCAATTATTTACATCAGTACAAGACGACTATACGTGTCTTTTCCTCTTATCATTTTTAATTCCTATACATAGGTTCCATGGCATACATGGCTTACGATATTTTCGTAACAATTTACCTTATATTTTGCTTGTATCATTTTTAATGACTCTGCCAGTTCCCCATGACGTGGTCAAACGTATACACTCAATAGTGGACGACGAGGAAAAACAATAATATTATAATTTTATACATATGCTCGCGAGCTGACGACCCAACGCTCAATGCTCCGCCGCTGTGTTATCGATATGTCGTGTAATATTAATAATACTTAGAAGACTTTGGTTTTTCCAATTGTGTTTTGTGCTTGTTTTTTGTTTATTATATTGTTTTAAGGTATGTGGATTTATTTTTGCGATTTTTTATAGAAAATGTAATAAAGGAAGGATATTTGTAAGTAATATATATGTGTAAATAATATTTATATGCATTGATAATATTTATTTATATTATAATATTTATATTTTTTATTAAAATATTTACAAAACAATTGACAAATTTTTAATTTAAAAATCAAACGTTTCTTTTATTTCGGTTTAATGTTACCAGTTAAATAAACTATATTTTGAACAGTACAAAACCTATTGTTTCTTTATTTACAAAAGAAAACATACGCTCACTTCTGTAATCCTATGTTTTGTTCTATATTAGAAATTTTCAGTAATATGATTTAACTAATATAGTAGACAAACTGGCTATGATTTTTCTGCTTTCATAAAAAGAAAAAATGAATATAGAGGCCGGTCGTGGCGCAGCGGCACGAGGTGTGACTGCAAAACCGACTGGTTGTGGGTTCGATTCCCACTCGAGGAGATGAAATATTTACATAAATTTATATTTCCATTTTCTTCGCTCTGGTGTCGAGGTTAAGCGCGGCGTTGAGTTCTGCCACTCAACACGCAATGCCTCCAGAATTCGGCAGAAAGTGGGGAACGGAGTGTCTTAACACTAGGTTCCCTCTGCCTACCCTGCTGTGTGCGGGATATAGCGTGAAGCTAATTTTTTTAATTTTTAAAAAATGAATATAAGTTGAACACAAAAATCATTTACAAGCTGCATTAACAGAATATAATATTTTCAAAATTAATAATTTTAAATCATAATTTTCATGCCAAAATTTAACCTAAATCTAATACGACACAATTAATTTATATTTCAATTTACAAAATAATTATTCAATACATAAAAATATTACGCAATGGTAATATTGATTATTTTTTTACTTTTGCATACAAAATACTTAAATATTCGGTCCAACATACTTTATTATTATGTATTTTTAATATTTTTAAATTGTTCCATAAGTAGTAAGTATGAAACAATTTAAAAATCTTTAGAAGTGAAAACACAATACCTCTTGCTTGCTCTATATGATTTCATATTCTTAATATTATCCTCGAAACCACAACATAATATTATAAGAATGCTATTTCCTTATATTCACACATATTTTCTGTGACCAAGTTATTAAGTTTCGTGCTAACCAGCCACGTCTATGAGACGTCCAATTTGTCATAACAATCCATGATGAGTACTAAACTTTATTATAACCTAATGATGTGTGACATGTAAAAGCGACAGGTTGTGGTTGATTCCCAGTCGTGGAAATAAAATATTTCATATTTTAATTTCTTCGCTCTGGTACCGAGGCAAAATGCAATGTCTCCAGAATGGGGAACGCAATGTCCCTCTGCCTATACGTGGAATACAGCGTAACGCAAAAAAATATGAACACCACCACGACTTGCTTAAACAAAGCAGAGACATTAAACATAGTTTAAGTCATCACCTTCTCCCGAATAGAGATCGGTTAAATAGGGATCCTTTTTTCCCGACTGCTAAAGAAGGGTTATGTTTTTCGCGCGTATCTTGTATGTATGTATGTATGTAATATTCTTTATTACCTCATATCTCCAGAACCGCTGAACTGATTTACATATTTGAGGTATCGTTAGATTTGTATTAGCAACCTAAGTGTTCTTAGATAGGTGACGTTAAAAAAAACGTTAAAAAAACGGACGCTATTGGACTTAGTGAAAAAAAAAAATTCGTTTCGAATACCACAATATGGATATCAATTTCAAAAGCTCAATACGAGGATTTAAAAAAGGTGTATCATGATTATCATTACCATAATGAATCCTAACAAAAAAGTGAAAAATAAAAAAATATTTATAAAAACAAAAAATCCGACATAAAACTAAAAAGAAAATAAACAAGCCCAATAGTTTATTAGGATTAACAGTCGGGACCTATAAGTAATTCTTCAATTAATTAAATCTTTACCAGGAACCCCGCATAATTTAAAGAGGTCCCGACTGTTAATCTTAATGAACTATTGGGCTTATTTATTTTCTTTTTAGTTTCATGCAGTCGGGTCTTTTGTTTTTATAAATATTTTTTTATTGTAGATCGTTTCATTTTTTACAAGAATAAGTATATACGTATAGATACTATTGCTACTATCGTATATTATTTTAATATTATAAATGTGAAAATTTGTGAGAATCGATGTTTGTTTCACTTTTGACACAAAAACTACTAACCGAATTTAGATGAAACTTTACAATAATAAAGCTACAATCGCTGGGTCGCTAGTAACATAATACAAAGTAATTCTCACGCAGGCGGAGTGAGCAGGTTGTACCGCTCCCTCGACAGCTCCCGCTCCGAGATGTCCCCAGCACCCGCGCTCGCCGGTGAACTGTGCAACATCTTGCGGCCCGCCTCCGGCATACTGTTCCTGTTACAAGACACGGCGTTTATTTTACAAGATCGACCTAATAGACATAGAAATAGAATTTGCAAAGGTAAGCCACTCTCTTTTTTACTAGTAGAAGCTTATCAACGTCTCTAATATTTTCGTCTCTGTCAATATATCATATATATAAATCAATATGTATAAAATCCTTTAATTGCTTCTTGATAAAGTTGAAATTCAAATTTAATAGTCATAGATAGCTTATGGGCTTGTAAAGTTTCTCTGTTAAAAAGACAAAACACGTAGCCACTCAACATGCAATGTCTCGAAAATTAGGCAGAAAGTAGAGAACGGAGTGTGTCGACACTAGATTCCATCTGCTATTTGCAGGAAACAGCAAGCTTTAAGAAGCTAAAAAATATTCCTCGAAATTTATATGGGAATGAAAAAAATACAGGGTTATAAGTCCATCATAATTACGACGCTAGCGTTGTGAGCACAGAACACATATACCCAAAGGGTTGGTTGTGAGCGACAGCTAGTTTCGTATAAAGTACACGCAAAGCATTTTTCCACGACAGATGGCATTACAGACATCCTTAGAAATAATAATACACAAATATGCAAAGTAAGAAAAAATACTTATTTATATTAAAAGTAGGCCTCCTTAAATATATCCTCAGTCAGTTAACAAAACGTAACACACTGAAAAAAGAAAATACAGGAACTCTTTCTCTTCTTTGACTACACAAAGTTTTCTCTGGCAACCATGCCAAATATAGAGGCATAGCCACGTTTGAAAACCATTAATAAAGAACAACTGAACTTTATTTAAGTCTAATATATACGTTTAATTTAATTTTAACTTATATACTTATTTTAAAATTAATTTATATACTTACCGTTTCCAAAAAAATGCTAAAAATATTATCAAGCAAAATATAAATAAACGTTTTTTCCAAAGAATGTTATTCGTGGTGATGTACGTAATGATATTGACAATTATGGCACTAGATTAATTTACTTCCAAATTCAAAAAATATATTTTTTAAATATGGCCTGACGTGCTAATAATATATTTTTTATTTAACTTAATATATTTTTTATTTAACTATATTTTTTTTTTTGGATCTACATAACATTTTCTTTGTATAAATATATTGGTCCTTAAAAGATTTCACGTTTTTAATTTAACGTATTTATTTAATAATTATTTTTATATTTTATATATAAAAAGTATTTTAAAATTTTTCTACGTGTTAAAAACTACAACCAAATACAGTAAATGTATAATGATTTCATTACCATCTTCCGCGTTTCTGTCCACGTGTAAACATATAGCACCTTGGCCTAATTTTTTAAATAATAATTAAGTAACAAATATAATGCAAAGCATGGTGACGAGGGTTGATTTGATAGCATCAGGAATAATTTAAAGGTATAAGGGGATAGGGAGCGGCGTCGCTCGGCCGGCGCCGACGGCGGCGTCGCGGCGGGACAGGTATGCTTTACGGGCTTTGCTGTTTGTAATGTGTTATTTTGTCATATTAATAAAGTTACTACGATTAGTATAATCAAATTTATTACTTGAGGTTACAGTGACGCTGCGACACAGTATCATCACTGGTGACAAAGTTCGGTGTTGAGTTTCGCCCTCTCAACATGAAATGTTTTTGAAATTGTACGGAAAGTAGGAAACAGAGTGTCTAAACACTAGATTTCTAAGCTGAGCTTTTTAATGATTAAAAGAAAGTATAATTCTTTAAGTCATCAAAAAGCTCAGCTTAAAAATAGCTTTAATAAGAATATTCCAACTAATATAATTATAGAATGTATGAATCAAGTGACTAATTACAGATTAATTTACTTTTATGTATAATTTTAATGTTGTATTTATAATATTGATTCGTTCTTAAAGTAAAGTAATTAAAGGTATACTTCTATAATTAGGACCACGGTATACTATAGTACGATAAATAGATAATTATAAGGTAAATGTAACTTTTTGAATAACGTTAACTAACCAAGTGCAAGCGTTTTAAAAAGATAATTTGACACTATCACTAAAATTACCATCTATCTATATCAAATGTAATATATGTATAAATAATACATTATAAAATTACTTAAACTATATAGACATCTACGAGTATACATATATAATTGTTAAAGTCAAATTTAAATTTAATATCGAAATCTGGCTTTATTTTGTTTCAATTTTATATAAATTATAATTATCACTATAATACCTAAATAAATGGCAACATCAGTCACAACTACCGCCATATTATTATGATTACTATAACATATCGATTGAAAAATGCAACACACATAATTCTACTAACCCAACTAATTGTATCATTTGAGGCAGGTCAAGAAACTCGCAATTATCCTGTACGCATATATTTAATGTAAGTACCTACGCAGTTTAAATAGGGTGGCTAAATAATAACGGAGGGTTGTTTCAAATCGAACCTGTAGTTCGGCGCCACACGCAAAGTGGCAGAACGCGCCGCGACGCCGCGCCGGACTGCCGGCTAGGCGCTAGCGACTACTGTTGACTGGCTCTGGCCTCTGAGTCATTATAACAAACTTTCTAATTACGATGTATATGATGCTATATTATATTGCTAAAAGGAAAATGTAGAATTACACTTTAGTAACATTTAACTCAATTATAGTCAAATTTACTGCCAAAAATATATTCCTAGCTAGTATACTGTATACAATAATGGCATTGGTATTTTTTAGGGCATTATACAAATGTTTATAACAGGATGTTTCTAAAATTGAGTTCAGACAGAAATGAAAAATGTTTATTTATCCAAATAAAATGTTATCCTAATGTAAAATAATATATGTATAAATTACCTCGTTTCCTAATTTGATAAACACTGGTAAACATGGGCAGTTTAATGGACCAAATTCCAAATTAAACATATATTTAGTTTTTCACATATAATAATATAAAAAAATAATATATGTATAGATATACATATTGCCTAATATAACATCTAGCGTGGCACTATTGCTTAGGTCTAGGAGCTTAACTTGCATTTTAAACGTTTGTTCTTCAGACTTGGAATTGTATTCACAACGATCGCGTAGTGTTCGTCGTTAGCCAAACACTTCCTCCAGCGTCGTGTCGCCACGACGCGAAGACAACGCGCGGCGCCAAGCTCTATTTAACTCGAGGAAACTTTTTAAATGTATATTTTCCTTTCTTCGCTGTGGTATCGAGGCAAAGCGCGGTATTGAGTGCCGCTACTCAACACCCAATGCCACCAGAATTCGGCGGAAAATGGGGAACGAAGTGTCACAACACTAGATTCCCTCTGCCTACCCAGCAGTGTGCGGGAAACAGCGTGAAGCTGTTTTAATAAATGTGTATTTATTTTTAATTATAAAGATTATACATTACTTATCACTTACTTAATATTTATTTTTCATTTTGATAATTTTTACTTTATTAAAGCTTACTCGAGTAGGTACTTGTTCGAGTATAAAGAAATGTTATAATAATGATTGTACATGTACGATAAGATTAATATCAAAAATAAACCTATAGACCAAAGATATATTTTGAATCAAGATATTACGCTATGAGTCATACTGAAATCTACTGAAAATGTTACACCCACGCTCTAAATTGGGAGCATCCAATAAAGCCTTCTGAGTCATACTTTTCTTATTACCAAAATATTGGTAATTATTATCATCTATTTTTCTTTTATAAATACGAGAGTCGTGTCGCAGGGGTAGAAGCGTGCCATTGTAAACATGACAAGTTGTGGGTTCGGTTCCCACTCGAGGAAATTAAATATTTAATATTTAGAGCGGGGAAATAATCATTTCCTCGCTCTAAATATTATTTTTTTATTTGTTTACCGAGGCAAAGTGCGGCATTGATTTCCGCCACTCAACAGGCAATGCCTCCAGAAACAGAATTCAGGGGGAAGTAGAGAACGGAAATGTCTTAATGGGAACGAGATGTCTTAACACTTAACACTAGATAACTAGGTTCCCTTTACCTACTCTACTACAGCGTGCGCGTTTTATAAAAAATAATCCGTGGTTAGAGTTAACATAACATTACCAATATTTAAACCAATATTTTTCCTCGATTTATATTGTACTATATACATTATATTTGACTATCTTATTCATTATTCAACCGTAGTTTAAAAAGTTTAAATTGAGCGCGCATGCGCAGTTCGCAACACGCCTGCGCCACGTGACGCGGCGCGGCCAATCCACGCGGAACACTGCTAGTGTGACGTACGCTCTCATTGCATTTACACGCGTTATCATAACTCTTATAAAGTTAACTTTAGAAGTTTTGGTAGCCGCTTCCGAGTTGCAGCTGTCAAGTAAAATTTAACAAAGTTGCCTTATCAGTATTAGTTAGTGCGGCAGAAACGGTATTACAATCGTTCATCGTTCGCGATAACCTGTTTTTTATTTCTTGGAAGCGTGCATGCTGCGATCGAGACGAGACCTTGATAACTAGTTGCTTGGACGAGCGAAGAGACAGTTATTATAGGATAATGCTCGAAGAGGTACGTGTTTAGTTTACGTTTTGCGAGCAGCCGCCAGCCGTGCGTGTTTATATTGTTAACGTCGTAATCGGTGAGGTTGAGTGCAAAGTTCGCTTCCAG
>JAATLQ010023979.1:24331-72564 GCA_013421005.1 Heliconius erato x Heliconius himera
GTGTTATACGGCCAGTAATATGGTAAAATAAATGTGCGCGACAGAAACATCGCTGTGAGGTGTCTGGACGACACTCTGTACTCTGTAGAGCGATGGACAACGGCGGAGGTAAACCGTGTGTACTGTGTAGTGAGTAGTGACTAGTGCATGAATTGTCCCATTTCGACAGTTTGACACCTTCGTCTGGCACTTTGCACGTAGATGAAATATTTTGATTCTTTGCAATTTCTGTTTATACTGGTTGCGTGAGTTCTTTTTATTAGTACGTTTATCGTCTGCCGCTGTAAATAATAGCTTCCTTCTCAGTCTGTTAGTCAGCTACAAGTGTGTGGTTCTATAAATATACCAAAATCTGGCCGCAGCGCGACTATAGGACGCAGCATGAACGTTTAGTAATTGTAAATTATAAAAGTTGTTCAACTCACATCATATTGAAATTTAAATACTAGTATCTTTATATTTTATACACTTTATGATATTATGCACTTCAAACACGCTTTTAGATGTTTTGTTAAATTATTGTAACCATGTAAAATAAAACTCTCGATTAATGAAATTTAAACAATTTTATCATTATTATAACCTCCAATTGTGGCTATCAGAGTTATAAAGATATCAATGTGTACTAAGTATTTGTAACAATAATAACATAATTAATGATAATATTGTTGTTGTCAGATACTTACTATAGTTGTTATGTTCAGTATTGAAATTGTATAATCTTTAGTTTCACATATAATCTATGTTGTCTCTTAACCATGTAGGTTACATGTGAAATTTTAACTTTCTGAGCTCAGTAGTTCTATCTGTGCTTTGTCTGTCAGTCACTCAGTAATGGAAGACTTTAATATACATACAAATACAATATTAATTATAGTATTATTTTATATGGTGGATGTTGCTTTTACAAATTAAGCTTTCTCTGTACTGTATTTGAATAACAATTTTTTGCTATTAGTATTCTGCAACTTTTTTATGCTATTGATGAAATATTTTTAAATCTAATAAAAAAATATTATATTTACAATTTATGAGTGAATGATGAGTGAAAGTTACACATATCCTTAGTCAAATTTCAACCTTGTTTTTAAAACATGTATATGTTTTTGTAAAAGTATGGAAAAATTTAAATCCTTTTGTTACACATTTACAATAGAGCTATTTAGTATTTTTTGACAATATTGATTGAACTTATAGTTCCATGGATAAATTATATATTTTGACTCACAAACTTACCTGTTGACTAACTGAGGAATACGTTCAGGGTTAATTTGTGTAAGAAGAAGGAGCGAGAAGTATAATAGCATAAATTACAATCTATTTAAAGATCTCACCCTGTCCAAAACTTTGGTTAATTTCTAGAATGTATTTCATAGGGCATTAGAATAATTTCAAATTTGGTGTCAGTTGAAAGAACAGCTCGGAGAATGGAGGCTAGTACTAATGCACATTTCAATTACTTAAACGGGTACTTGGGTCAAAATCACAAGCACTGCTCCAGGTTCCTCATTATGCAATGTGATGGCATCGGCACGATGCATCCATTATCCTTCTATGTAAAATCATTTTTTTTTCTTATACACAAGTCCAAGTGTGAAAAATAATAATAATAATATAACTATACGCTCAGAATGCAGGTACAAAGTATGTTACAATTTTTTTACATTTTTAAAGTGTTATTCCACACTTAGGAACGAAAAAAACTTATTTAGAAAACATATAAAATTTTTAAAGTAGTGGGACTCTAACCCAGGAGGTGCGGGTTTGAGTCCTGCTATGTTTAAATTTTTATTATATATGTTTTCTAAATAAGTATGTTACAAATGTAATTATCAATATTTAGTCTCCATATACATTCTATCATTAGACATGCAAATATTACATTTGGTTTTATTAACATAAATATCACAGAGACATACACATACATTTTATAATAATAATTAGCCCTCTGTGATTGTAACACTTGATAATAATTTGATGATAGAGATAGATTTGTAAAGAACAAAGAGTCTTGCACTGGATTCTTTACCTGTTATATTATATACCAGCAACCTGCTTGAGGTTTCACCCTCTTGAATCTGCAATACTTTAGTTTTATAATAATAATATCATTTAAAATACAATATCTATGCCTATGTTGAAAAGTAATATTTCAGCTAATTCAATAAAATAACTATTTATAGCAATTTCCTTGGACAACACTTTAAAATTTCATATAGACTGAGATCCCAGAGCCCCCATACCTATATCATTTTAGCAAAGCTGAAATTTCGAGGATTAATAGTCAAATATGTAATTAAGATGGTATACATACTTACTAGCGTTTCTGAGATAAATGTGAACAAACTCAAAAGTTAAACAGACAAAAAAAATAAAAAAACATATTATCTTTATACTTCTTTCATATCTATACTTATAATAAAATCGTTACGAATCGGTATGTGTAGAAATTTATTCGTTACGATTTTATTATAAGTATAGGTATAGATATGAAAGAAATATAAAGATAATGACATAGGTACATGCTTACATAATGACTTAAGTAAACTTATATAATTCTAATAAAACCCTACAGTCACTACTACAACTTACCAGTTTATGCTCATGGTAAAAACGTATAAGGGAAATACGGGCGGGCGATAATTACGATAATTTATTCAAAATCAGATATTTATGTAAATATAATCTATTTAAGGCAAACCATACAATATTTTAACAACATGGTTTGTTTAGTTTTCACCATTTTTTTTTGTAATTGCAAGTATGTATACTTATTTTAAACATTTTTTTTAAAGTGTTATTCCACACTTACTTTCCTGGTCGGTTTCCAGGAGACGCGGGTTCGAGTCCCGCTGCGTTCAAATTTTTATACGTTTTCTAAATAAGTATGTATACTTATAAAAAAAAGATTTTACGGATCGTACTGTCATGCTTTCTTATTTATTCCGTATATACGGAATATATTACTGTTTAGTGAGAGTACGTTTTTCTTTCCATTAACAACGTTTTATTTTTTTCCCTGATGAGAAGTAATATTATACTCATAATTGCAAGAACCAGATGTATTTTAAAAATATGAATTGGCCAGATTTTTTTTATATTTGACACATTTTTTTAACATATTTAAAATGTGATTCCACATTTAGGAAAGAAAAATACTTTTTTAACTTAATGTTTAATAAACAGCACTCTCTAGCCAAATGATAATTCTAAGTATCTTTGGGTAGAGGAAATTTGTAAAAATCTTTCTACAGAGATCTATACTAATGTAATATAACGGAAGAGTTTATTTGCTAAGATTTCTGAATCTACTGGTCCGATTTATTTATTTTTGATTTTGTATGAAAGCTACGTTTTTCAGGAGTGTCATAGGTTATATAACATTATAATGTAAGTCTTGTTAGCCTTAAATAATGAAATAACAATACTGAACGCCATCGAGAGGTCTAAAGAAGAATGTTAAAAATATTTAATGAATAGCATTCTGTCTAGGCAAATGATAATTCTAAATTATTAATTATCTTTGGGTAGCGGAAATTTGTAAAAATCTCCCTACAGGGATGCTAACAACATAAGTTGAAAAAGCGTATACGAATTTCGACGTAGATGGATGAGAACTTATGGCTTAGCGGCCAGAGCGCTTGGATGGTTTCCAAGAGGCGCGAGTTCAAATCCCGCTATTATCAAATTTTTATACGTTTCTAAAAAAAATACATTTATAAAAATACAACAATGGACAAACAAACAATAGACGTTCATACAATTTTAATTTTTTTCTAGAATATTCCTAAAATAAAACTTTTTCTTTTGAGCTTCATAGTCTTTTAGTTTTAAATGTCAACTGTAATCGCCTAGTTTAGTTGTCTGTTTGAGAATGTTCTTGAAGTATGGAATCTATCACAGCTTAGATAAATAGAATAATAATAAAAGTGAGAATAAAGTAACATGTCATGTTAACTAGCAGTTCCGCATTTTCGGTTCTGCGGTTCCTTAAAAACCCTTTGACTTCGGAAACACTTCTTCCTTGTGATTTTACAATATAGTCTCCACAAAGATAACAAAATTTATTTGGTGCATTTTACAGTTTTAAATTTCATAACTGTAGATCCACGCGAAGTAGAATAGATTTTGATTACGCAGCAACAGTACATTTAAAAATGCAACAAAATCGATGCATGAATGTTCGTTTTGATTGTTTGTTGACTTACAAGCTAATTATTAGATTTTTTTTGTGTTCTTAGATATCGTAGACTCGAACATTTGATATTAATTTCAGCTTGACATCTCCACGTGATTTCGAGATAAATAATCTTGACAGGCGGACAATAAAGTGATCCTATAAAGGTTCCGTATTTTTCTTTTGAGGTACAGAACCCTAAAAAGAAAAAAAATTAAGCATTATAATCCAGTATACTTTTTTCCCTCTAAATGATCATTGGTGTAAACCTAAATCTATTCACATCACGTCAGTTAATAGTAGCGCCGCCGCGCATGCTAGCCACTTCGCTAAGAGTTTCAGTTTAATATTATTATTATTATTTAGGCCGTCGTGGCTTTATATTAGGTTTTCAGGTTCCCTCTGCTTACCCTGCTATATCTCCCGAATATATCAAAATAAGTAGAGGTATATACCGTGAGGCTAAAAAACAGTAGTTTTTATTTTTAATACGCACATTATTTAATTATTTAAAAACGTTACAGATTGTAAATTTGCAATTAGATCGTGAACTTTGAGCTAACCACATACATACACATTTTCATATGATAAGGGCGCTATTTTTATAAAAAGCTAAACTAAAATGATTCATTCCGTGTCGTATGTGTTGCCGGTTAGTGTAACTCCTACTTTCATAACCTATTAAGTGGATTTTGTTATAATTATTATGTTAACACTTAAGAAGGGAAATATGAAGTTTTATTGGAACTCGTTTATAGCAGGTACCTACCTATTTTTTATATTGGCTGTTTTTTATTTTATTAATGTTATTTAAATAATGTTAATTAATGTTGAGATGGTATAGTTTTTTTTTTACATTTTCTCTTCACGTATCTCCTTTATTTTAGCATAGAAGATATATATTTATTTTACGGTCTTTTAAACGTTCTTCGCGCTGAAAAAATATTATACAAAACCTTGAAACCTTGAAAGGAATAATCCTTTCAAGGTTTCAATTATTTGTAATTTTATTTATGTATTTATATGTAAAATTGAAGAATCCCCCTGTAATTTTAAAATAAACCTATTTCAAGTGTTTATAGTTATTTACACGAACAGTATTTTTAAGATTTTGATCTGTTCCTGTTGTTCGGGCTAGTCTCCAGAACGGCTAAGCTGGGCTGATTTTATAGGACTTTTACTGGTAGACAGATAAGGTTGTGAGCAACATATAAGCTACTTTCCATCGCGAAATTCTTAGGGGATCGAAATTTACACGGGTAGATATGAAATAATTTAACATTTTTCTATTAAATACGAGACTTTTGTAAGCAAAATCAAATAAAAGTGGAACAGTATATACCATACTAAAATAACCAACCAATTTTCCCTAAATACACTTAAACAATATTAAATAAATAAATAATCTTGTAAAGCGGGCGAAGTCGCGAGGGGGCCGCTAATTTCTAATATGATATGGCAATGAGATTACGTATTTAGTTATTTACCATAGACAAAAATAGAGAGGAAACCACATTTATATATCTGTATTGTTTAACTATATTGTATACTATAGAACGACTTTCTTCTATTTCACTTTCATGTAGTTAGATCACCTTACAATGCTTTAAGCTTCGACAACACTGATAGCAACCGAGCATTAATTTAATTAGAAATTATAACCATGGGCGTAGGAAGAGGGTGGCCCGAGTCCACCCCAGATATTTTACTAACAAAAAAATTTCCCCTAAAAAAACAACGTGTACACGAACATATACATATGTTCAAAGGTAAAGTCTAGGCCCCCCCCCAAAAAATATCTCTAGATACGCTAATGCTTATATCTCTGCTCTTCACAAGGTACGCTTTAATACATATATATGTATAAGAGATGCGCCGAATATTCGTTTGGTATTCGGTATATATATATCATCGTTCTCTGCGGGTGAATATGCGTGTCCAGTTTGGCATCGCTCCACTCATGCGAAGGAGATATAGACATAGCATTAAGTGAGACTCATTTAATTTATAATAATAATTAAATAAAAATAATCGAACCGAATGTATTCGGCACCATAACCGAATAATTCGGCTGATTTCTATATTATCCGGCCAGGCCGAATACGGCACGACGATAATGAAAAAGATGACATATATATACCGAATAAAAACCGAATATTCGGCGCATCTCTAAATTATATTATAGAAGGTTATGGGGTAATTAGTAAAGAGCTAGACGTGAGAATTATGTGTATGTTACAGAGGGCGCTTTGCCTGTAGACCACGTTGAAGGGCAGCCTGCCAACCTCAATATAAGCGATGTCAGTGAGTATCGTATAATCACTTAATTTAAGTGGTTTTAGTTTAAGGGGTTCAGTCTCATATAAATAAAAAGTTTTTTTTTGGTTATTACATTTTACACATGTATTATTTTTTTCAATTCTAATTTATAATTTATCGATACTCTTTAATGTTTTGATCAAATATCTATATATATAAAAGGACTTGTGCTGACTGACTGAGGTAAGACGCACGCAGAGCCGTAACCGCTGATGGTAGAAACGTGAAATTTGGGCAGATGTTTATTTTCATATTCTGGACATCCACTAAGAAGGGAATTTGAAAAATTTTAACCCTAAAGGGATGAAATAGGGGTTGCAAGTTTGTATGGAAAAATAATTTAATCTGTACCGATTTTTATAAAATTTGAAATTCAGACTCTTAAAAATATTTCATTGAACACGTGTTTCATGGTTTTTAAGAATTCACCCCCTAAGGGTTCAAATAAGGGGTTGAAAGTTTATATGGAAAAATCTTTAAATTGCCACCGATTTTTATAAAAATTTAAATTCAGACTAATAAAATATTTTATTGAACAAGTGTTTCGTGGTTTTTTTTAGAATTCACTCCTAATAAGCGGGCCGCGCGCGCCCTCTAGTCGTTTTATAAATCGTGTAACTTAGTTACAGTTAGATTAAAGGTAACATATATTACGTAGGTCAAATTAGCTTCACGTTGTATCCCGCACATAGCATGGAAGGCAGAGACTTCCGACCAGACACTTCCGTTTGCCACAGAGGCAGTCGCAATGGTTGTGGGTTCGACTCCCACTCAAGGGAACTATTTAATACTTTTATTTCCTCGCTCTGTTAACCAGCAACAAAGCGCGGCTACACAACACGCTACGCCTTAAGAATAATAATAATGGGAAACAACTGTGATATTTTTGTTAATTTTTTTTCGATGATCACTCGAGGGAATGAATATAACTTTTTAATATAAATATACTTTCAATTTTTTTGAATATACTTTCATATTCGAATAACACGTAAATTTGGCGCAAAATTAAGAATGGAGTGTCTTAACACTAGGTTCCCTCTGCCGACTCTGCTGTGTGCGATATATATCGCACACAGCAGCGGATATAGCAGTATAGCATGAAGCTGATTTGATTTGAATTTTTTTTTTTGACTTTCTTAATGTTCTGTTCTTCTTCAATAGAAGTCTTTTACCTAATATACAGTGTATGTGCTAAGTTGCCCTATATTCATTATATATAACTAATCTTGATTAAAATTGTTGAAAGATATCACAGTTACATGAATACATTTAATTTAATTTGTAAATCACTTTAAAAAATAAAAATTCGCGCCCTTATAACCTTTTTTTGCTACTAACAGATAAATAATATTCAAAGACGTCATCAAAGTTAATGTGGAAATTGAATATAACAAAAACAGCGCAATATTGATTTGATAATATGTCATAGGTCACGCGAAATGTGATTCTATGTATGTATACAAATAAAAATAATTTAATAAATTATAGCAACTTTAAATGTCTATCAACTATTTAGGTGCCGTTAGTTTACATTTTACTCCAGAAATACGCGTATAACCATCTAATAAAAAATAATCTACTTAACTGATTTTAATGATTCTCAGATTACTAAAATAATATACTAAATTAAAATTTTACAAGCAATAACATTTATCTCGATATATGATTTAATTACCGAGAAGAATTAAATATTAACCAATTCCAGCAATATTACATACATATCAAACTGATAACCTTGTTTAAAAATGGCATTTATTAAACGAAAATGAAATGTTTAAAAATATGATTTTGTTATCTTTACTGAAAACATGTATACAAAAAAAGAGCTTTTGGAAAATGTTTTCCTACTTAACTTTACGACGCATAAACAAATTAATGTTTAATCTGCGAATCTCCCATATCATGATATTAGAGGAAACTAGCAAATATATATTATTTCATTATCTATACTCACTAATTTTAGAAATATTGTATGTTGGATGGTATTTTGCCAATACAAGGATAAGTGTCTGGTTTGTGTTTTTCTATAAAAATTACAATTTCATAAAGCAAAAAAAGAAAAATTCACAACTTTTACATATTTTAAATGAAACTCTTAAATCGTTGATACACATAACGTTTTGAAAACTTTGTAGTAACAGGTAGACTCTTATTTCTGGCTCTATGGTTTAGACATCATTTCGTAAAAATATACGCGATTAGTCCAGCTCAAAAGTTTCATTTAAAATAAAAGATGAATGTATCACTGCTTCCTTTGTCTTATGTGTTTCAACTTTTGTAAACATTTTATTAACAACATAACACAACACGAGAATAATAAATACTTTTTAAAAATATTTTAAAATAAAAGTAATATATAATTATCCCATAAAAAAATAAATGTGAAACCATTGAGGGGCTGGGCATTTATCTCGATTTTTTTACTATTCGTAAATATATGCTATCTTATATCGTTATCTTGTACTGGACTATAAGCTTGATATATTTGGTTTGTTGCTAGTGTAATTACGCTATTGAACTCAAACTTTAATTAAAGTTTGAGTTCAAATTACATTCTGTGAGATGATGAGAGCCAAGGTTATTGTTAAAGATCTATATGGTATAGATCTTCAACAATAATCTTGTCCCTCATTTGACGTTTATATTTTTGATTGAATATTATTACTTTGAAAATAAATTAATACTATTAATCATTTATACATTGTTATAAGCGCGCGGCGTTGAGTTCCGTCACTCAACACGCATTGCCTCCAGAACTCGGTGGAAAGTGGGGAACGGAGTGTCTTAACACTAGTTTCCCTCTGTCTACACTGCTGGGTGCGGGATACAGTGTGAAGTAGATTTTTTTTTTACATAAATCACTATGAATCTCTACTTTAAAATTAATGACAGAAAAAAAATTACAAAGTCATCTTTTAATTTTTTTTTGACATTAGACATTTAAAAACTTTACTATTACTACAATCAATCTAAGAAATATGAAATACATTCAGTGGTTCACTACAAAATTAAACAGTCTCAAAATTGACTTCGAACAATCACAAAAAATGTCTTTAGACTCTTTTTTTATTGGACGAAGAGAACACAGCTTTCTGTCATTTGTATGAACACACCCGACTGCAGGTGGTTTTCCCTCACTCTCACTCACTTTCCGCCGAACTCTGAAGGCATTGAGTGGCTGAATACTCTTTCACGTATCTAAATAAAAAAATACATTTTATCTATTCATCATTGTTGTTGATATAAAACCCACTTGAGATCATTACGCTAATCGTACTATAAGATAGGGGCCGTCATAAAAGTATTGATAACATTTTGTCTATTATCTAATATGAAATCCTGAGTTTCACGCATTTGTTAGATTTCTGACTATAAACGCAACTAAATCTGTACAGTGCAACTAAAATCTACGACAATGTTAGTTAGTTTATAATTGAATACTAAAACACAAACATTAATTTCATCGCTCTTGTAAAAAGACAAGTCTCGGCACTGAGAACCGCTATGTTAGTTCTCTTCCTATTGCTAAATGAAAAATATTTACATTTAATATTTACATATATATATATATATATATATATATATATATATATATATATATATATATATATATATATATATGTTAATATAAAGTAGGTTTTAGACATCAAAAATTAGAATGCCTCAAATAATACCACTGAAAGATTACGATTATGATGAGATATGTTTTTTATAAGCAGAACTTATTAAAAAAAATCACAAGCTACGTATCGTAATAATGTTGATTCACAGAACGAACTTACGACCTCCGATAATGAAATTACGAAGAATAAAATGTGTAAGATTTTTTTTTATTTCTTAAAAATGCACCAAGATATTTTTGTCAGTTGCTCACTTAAAATTGTATTAATTCGTCTTATCAATATCTAATATAAATATGTACTTCTACATATATGTTATCTGTATACTTGAACTTTTTCTACAGAAACAAAATCTATACAAATAATTAAACTTAAAAGCGATCCATTCTGTAGGTACATTGAATAATAAAACTTAATTAAACAGACTTAGAAAATACAAATTAAAAAATATATGATTTCTGTCTACTTATTGCTCGCCTTGTGGTTTCAGTCTTAAAGTTCACGAAAACGAAACGGAAACTAGAATAGAATTTTAAGTCTCAGAATGTATTATATCGAAATCTGTAATTAGATTTAGATATCAAATTAATTTTTTTTTAGCTTCATGCTGTATCCCGCACACAGCAGAGTAGGCAGAGGGAACCTAGTGTCATAAGACACCCCGTTCCCCACTTTCTGCTGAATTCTGGAGGCATTGCGTGTTGAGTGGCAGAACTCAATGCCGCGCTTAACCGCGACACCAGAGCGAAGAAATCGAAATATAAATTTAAGTGAATATTTCATCTCCTCGAGTGGGGATCGAACAACCAGTCGGTTTTACAGTCGCTTTGTGCCACTGCGCCACGACAGGCCTCAAATTAAATATTTATCAATATTCAAAGGATTATTTAAAATCAATGAACAATATACGCACGAAGCAAAAACATCCAACTGTTCCACTTCTCCATAAATACCACTGATAATCACTTTCACTGCATATCGGTTTTTCCCCGAAGACGGAAACTATTTCTTGCGCTAAGAGATCCGTCTCAGAATAGTTTTCTTTTCTTGTTTATTTTTAAAGACGATAATATAAAATATACAAATTTTGTGAACTTGTATTTTTCAATTTTATTTGACATTGTTAAAATTATTGGAATAAAGATAAGGCAAGAAAACACGCTGTATACAGCAAGTCTTACAGCATTTGCGGGGTTCGTTTAATCCTTTTAAGTTCGCTTTTTAATATTTGTTAATGTAACAATTCTATTTATTATTATTGTTTTATATATTTTCGTTTTTTTTATATAAAAATGGTATTGCATATATTTTTTTAAAATTGAGTTTTAAATTATCTTATTTTATTTTGTGCCACAGTAAAGATCAAGATCTTTACTAATCCTGACTTAATTTTATAGTATTTTCTATCTCCGGCCTGATTAAGCTTTAGGTTCCAGTACCAAAATTAATGTTTCTAAAGCAAAAAATTAAACAAAAAATCTCTTATAACTCACATGATAAGAGTGAGATAAGCATGTAATTCTTAAGAAAACTCATCTTGACACTCATCTTCCCCTTTTTAATTGATATAACTTTACGGATTTATTGTTAGTTACGCTTATTTACCAATCTAGATCTATATTTATCATAAAAATCACGCAAAACATAAAATTAAATTAAAAATTAAATTTTGTATTCGTACGTTTTGTGTTATCTAATCTGTAATTATTTTTTTAAAGTCATTAATAAATTGTTTATAGCGCTTTGTCATAATACATTCATATTATGACATTTATCAACATAAATAATTAGTGAGTAAAATAAAAAATTGCTACTCATCACATTAATTATTTTCGCGTCATCGTCCTACAAGTGTTGGACGGTGTGTGTTCAATTCCTTCACGTGGTAAAGTAATTACGTCTCGTAAGACAAGCTAGTAAAATTATCTAAGCTTTCTTGTGTTAAATTTCTTTAAAATAAACCGAACATGGGGAATGAATTCAACTTTTGTATATGTATAAGTAAAACATATAAATAAAAATATTTAATATTAGCGATCCGCTCGCGGCTTTGTCCTCTTGATCGCCCAACCCACCTTAAAGGCCGGCAACGCACCTGTAGCTCCTCTGGTGTTGCACGGGGTCGTGGGCGACGGTGATCACTTACCATCAGGTGACCCCTACGCTCGTTAGTCTTGTCCTTTCCCATAAAAAAAAGAGAACTTCGCATTTATTTGTTTATTATTCTGAATCACGTTCATGTTCTAATAATTTCATAATTTTTTTGATCATCAACATTCAAAGACAACATTTGTACATTCGGAACTAAAGTCTTAGCCATTTCAATAAAATAATTATTTCGTAGCAATTTTGTCGCACAAATTACTTTATAACTTTTCTATTTATAAACCATGCACAAAAGGACAGATAAATGGACAAAAAAATAAAGCCTTTATTTTGGTTTTATTAACAATTGCCCCTAATAATATTTTTTCTCATATTTCTTCCATGTACCGCCAGCGTTCAGTTATCATTTTATTATATGTATAGATTGTAATAATAATCTAATATAATTTATTTGATGTACAGTCGAAGCGATCTGCAAGGACCCGCTGTACGGCGCGGGCGTAGAGATGCCGCGCCCGGCGCCCCACCCGGGGCTCCCCTTCGTGCAGATAGTCGAACAGCCAGCTGGCAAAGCCCTAAGGTATACAATAATGTATTATTATATTTAATTTTTTTAGCTTCACGCTGTATCCTGCATGCGGATATGCAGGGGGAACCTAGTGTCAAGACACTCCGTTCCCCCTTTCCTCTCAGTTTTCGAGATATTGCTTGTTAGCTCAACGTAACTCAACGTCGCTCTTTGTCTTGTTCCCAGAGTTTGGTACCGAAAATTTTAATAGAAACCGTAACTGTATTATTATAATAATTTTGTTTATATTTTTTATGGAAAAAGCAATGACGCGACAATATGTTATTTTATCATTGCTGTCTAGCTCTAGCATGATGCAGAATATTTATAAAAAATAATTTGAGACAATAGGAAAATTACCTTTCAATTCTAAATATCAATAGCACATTTCTCATGAAGAACAACGTCCATATATTATTTATACTATATTGTTTTAATCTTTTTTATATTCATATACAAAGTTTAACTTTTTCTCGAATCATTCGTTGCTAATTTAATATGCAACTAATATTGTCAAACTTACATTTTATAACTAGACATCAGATTATATGCACTATTAAAATGCCAAAATATGCACTAAAAAGGATATTTATTATTAGGATTTATGTTCATTTTCATAGTATATTTAAACATATATTAATATTAGAATTAGAATGACAGATTAACATATAATAACTTATAAGAATTTATAGTTAGTTATATGTTTACTACTTATTTATTACAATTCTTGTGACTATCAAAGCAACCACTAACGTTACCAGACAGAATTTGACATTTGGCGCCATTTCTGCAGAGAAAGTTCTTCAGGCAGAGTTTGTCTGATGCCGTTGATAAATGAATCAATTTTCTTCATTACTTCGAGATCGCGATTTTTATACAAAACTCCATTTAATGATTTCATTAATAGTGCTTATTTTCAGTAGTTACGTATACGTGTGTGTATACGTGTTATCGGTGTTGTATAACGTTTAACGCGTATAGTCTTACACGTATTTACTGAAAATAAGCTCTATTAAGGTACCAAAATATGCAATAACGCTACTAAAATAGAATTATATGCATATGCATAAAATGTTAAAGTCTAGAAAATATGCAAATGCATATAATCCGATGTTTAATTATAACTAAACAGGTAATTTAAACCCGCGACTAAGATTCATCATTAAACAGATCACTACCTCTCAAAGTATAAAAAAATAATTGCACAACATTATTAGTAAGAAAGTAGGTACCTACTATTGCCATCACTTGTCGTCACGATCCACGATGTACAGATTTAGACGTGACGTCCCCCCGCGTCACGCCAACTGTGAATTGTCCATTCATCTGGTGCGTGGGTAATATGTAACACTGTTAGGTTTAACCAGCCGTTTTGCTGCAATTCATAAAATAATGTTATATTGCATATTAAATATTTTGAAGCCGCCGTGGCGGGGCGGAGGGTACAGTGACGGTTAAGGTAGGGAACATAGTGTCTTAACACTAGGTAGGTTCCCTCTGCCTCACCTGCTATCTGTGGTATGGCTGCGTGAAGCTAAAAAAACTTAACAAGCTTAATCTTCCATTGTATTTATCTATGTGCCTGCACCGGTGGAAATTAAAGTACTTACTTTACTACTAGGTCTTTGTTTAGATTGCAAAATATACAATATTGTTTTGGATTTGTGCTTATATAAATAGATTATGATTTCCCATACTCAATAACATGACCGATCTTTAACAGTTATATCAACATTATCTGGCTTGACTGACAAGCTAGCTAGCTAGTCATTAATAGTATTCAATACAACAAAGTCTTGCACAAGACTTATTAAACTAATTTTCTTTGACTGCGCGCCGTATACAGGAAAAACTGAGGAAGTAAATAGAGAATGGATAAAAAATCATTACAACGTGTAATTAAATAATATTATACGAGACTATACACAACATGTCATTGTTTCTTTCTACAGCCCGCCATTTGCTTTTGTTTTTCAATGTGCTTTCGTATATCATCCCACCAATGGTTTCGCCTTATATATATTTTGTTGTTTTATAGCCAGATTATAAAAAAATATTTGCATAAAATGTAGCCTGCATGTTATTCTGATCTGTCTAATCTATATTACTGCAAAGATTCATCTAAATACGTTCGAACGTACGTTGTTTAGTACTTTTTGAGTGAAAGTGGAACAAGCGGCCATTCTTACAAACTTTTACATTTACAATATTAGCAGGATGAGATATTTTAACGGCAGTTTTATTAAATAATTGCAATAAATCAGTAGGAAATAGGGTAAACAAACCCACACGTATTATCGTACTTATATGGAGTTCAATGCCTGAGCGGTGTCAATGATTATGTTGATACTAAAGTTTGTTTATTATTAAAAAACATGTAGTACGGACACATTATGACATATATTTTTTTTTCTTACTAAATAATGTATAATATACATATGTTAATGGGGACGAGCGTTTGAACTCTAGGTTCTTTAAATTACTATATAAACAATATTTTTACTTGTTTGAGCACGCTAATTTCAGAAACTGCTTAAACGAGGTAACTATAGTTCTCACTATTGCAATTTGGCAAATTTCCCTTATCATTAAATGTTGATTTTATTTAAATCGGTTCATAAATAAAGAAGGGATATCAAAATATATTTTATTTTGTTTGACAAAATCGCGACAAAATCATTGTTTTATTGAATTGACTGGAACTTTAGTTTCCAATGTGGATATTGGATGTTGTCTTTAAAATGATAATGTTATTAGAACACGAAAGCAATTCAGATTTGTAAACAAATAATTGTGTAATCCAAGCGGGCCAAGTTTGAGTTTTGAGTTCTGCGATACAACACGCAATGCCTCCAGAATTTGGCAGAAAGTGGAGAACGGTGTGTCTTAACACTAGGTTCCCTCTGCCTACCCTTATGTGTGCGGGATACATCGTGAATCTGAAGCGAGCAAAGCCGCGAGCACCTCACTAGTTCTGTAATAAATACAAATTTATTTTTACAAAAAACACCTTACCTTTACGTACTTGAGTGTTTGACAATCATTATTGACTTATGGAACATGTTTACCAGGTTTCGGTACGAATGCGAGGGCCGGTCAGCGGGTTCGATACCCGGCGTGAACAGCACGCCCGAACGAAAGACCTACCCTACCATAGAAATATGCGGACACAAAGGTCAAGTTGTGATTGTCGTGTCCTGTGTTACCAGAGAAGAACCATACAAGTGAGTTTATTTTAAATATTTTTTTATCACTAATAAGATATTTTCATAATAGCAACACTGGTTGTTATTGAGCTGTACTGGAAATCCAGTTTACTTTTTTTACCTTAGCAATAAGCAATTTCAACTCCCAAGCGATTTCAAAAATATTGAGAAAGCATGTTCAATCTAAATGGTAAAAGGTTAATATAATCTCAATTTTATGACTTGTCCATCATCCAATTTTGTGTCTTTCTCTTCTAATCTATTAGTTAATTAATTATATAATTACAAAACTTGACTATTTCCCGCAAATATTCTACCTAGTAAATGTTTATATGTGGATGAGAATAAGGTTTTTACCTTATTCTCATCCACATATTTTTCAGTTTACTATAAAAATGTAATATTTAAAATGGTATGTATTAATATTTACATATTAATGAGTCAATTACTTAAAGAAATCGACACCTCCATTATTGATTGCTTTAACCAAGTTTGCTTGATCTTTAACGGTTTGGAACTAATTCTTAATACAAAATAACATTTGTTAGAATTTTTATTCAGAAATTGGAAACAAAAATATCCTTTTTTTAAAATTATTTTATCATTTTGACGAATTAATTACGAAAACGTGCGTTCTCTTTAGTAGTAAATATTTATGTTACAGAATAAACTGAAACGCTAATACAATGCTGAAACTGACTCACCTTTTAAATATGTATTCGAATCGTAATACTTTGTAATTAGTGTGAACGTTTTAATACTTCATCCCTCAACTTATATTTTTTAAAATAAACACTTAAATTTATTAGAAAATAATTATAAAATTACGTAAAACAATAATCAATACTTCTAATACAAAAAAACCTAAATCCAAACAGCTTTAAATAAGAAAAATATTTAAATATAAATTTTGATAACGCTGGACTTCAAATTCTTTATACAAATCCCCATCGCCCGCCATCTCTAATGATCTTTGTCTTATTTTTCCACTTAAATTTTTTTAACTTTCGTATAAAAAGGAAATGTTAGAATTTTTTTTTATTTTTCCTTCTCCAGACCTCACCCCCACAATCTAGTCGGCAGGGAGCGCTGTGAGAATGGAGTGTGCACACTGAAAACTACAATCACGGAGGAAAACCCACAAGTGTCGTTCAGCAACCTCGGCATACAATGTGTGAAGAGGAAAGACATCACGGACGCTCTCAAGATGAGGGAGAAGCTGAGAGTGGATCCGTTTAAGAGTAAGTCTCATAAAATATATAAATATATCCCGTATAGCAGGTCAAACCAATCTATTTTCCAAACTCGAGACATTGCATATTTAGTGACGTAACTCAACGCCATTCTTTTTCTTGCGAGAGCAGGAAAATTAAGATAATTCATTCCCCCGAATCGCGATGGGTACTTAATTTTATTTCCTTTTTAGAGGCCATTACGACACATTGGGAATTTGATTTGCGCGTAATGATTGTAGGTTCCATTTTCATTTTGTCGCACTCATAGGACAAAGTGTGACATTATACTATAACACAGTATGTAATGTCTTAAAATCGGAGATTGAAAGGTCTTAAAATTATGTTCTTTCACTTCCTAGTGCTTATTATAGTACATGTAGTAATGAAAGACATTTGATGACCTTCATTATTGATCATTTAAACCAAATTTGACGCAACTTCGACCCTTTGGAACAAGTCTAAAAAAATATTCTTTGTTTTCTTAATAACGGTTTTTTAATTGTTTTTTTTTTCTGAAATTACAAAAATAACAGCGTTTCTCTGTAGTGATGTTTAATAAACCAATATTTATGTTACGGAATAAACTGAAACGCTAATACAACGCTGAAACTGACTCACCTTTCAAATATGTATTTAAATTGTAATATCGAAAAGATATTGTTATATTTATACTTCTTTATGTGTTTTTCAGTATAAGTGATCAATTATAGATAATTAAGTAACATTTCATAGTGTCATATTAAAAAGGTCGTAAGGCTATCAATTACTCTACACTCGCTAATTAACATAATAAATTCATAGTGAGCTTAAAGAAAGACAAACAAATAATCATAATCAGCTTCACGCTGTATCCCGCACACAGCAGGGTAGGCAGAGGGAACCTAGTGTTAAGACACTCCGTTCCCCACTTTTCGTCGAGTTCGGGGGGTATTGCGTGTTGAGTGGCAAAATTTAACGCCGCGCTTTGCCTCGACACCAGAGCGAAGAAATGAAAATATAAATGTAAATAAATATTTCAATTCCTTAAGTGGGGATCGAACGTACAACCAGTCGATTTTACAGTCACACTTTGTGCACCTGCGCCACGGCGGGTCTCACAAACAACTATGTTTGTAATATTTCGATGCAATCGATCATACCTTATATAGTTATCTATTGAAGTCACTGTGCAATGTCACAGACGGTTAATGTTCTGATAAACTTAACTCAAGAGGTGATTGATACACAAACATCGAACTTGCGATAGCAAATGATGTTTGTAAGTGTAATTCCTCAACAGATAAACGAGACAAAGCTCGACTTTTATTAACCCTATCCAATACGCAAAACGAACGGACGGACGGGACGTGTTTAAACACTACGTAATTTCTATATACATTATTAAACATGACCCGCGGAAGATGCGTAAAATTAAAAAAAATCATCATCAATATTTCAACTTACATCAAGTAAAAGTAGAAAAAAGAGGAATTTATTCACTGCTACTCTTAAAACATTTTATAATAAATAATTTAAAAAAATATTAGTTATCAAAACCTTCGCTATTTAAGAATTTGTATCGACGACTCACAGTGTAGAATCATTGGCTATTAAAAATATTATAACGCCACGTTTGTTAAACGCCAGTTAATCTGTCCGCGTGTTTATTTAACAAATACTTCCGTTTATGTTACATAATAGATCTGACGGCTGACATTGAATATAAACTAATATGATTTTTTTCTCAGAATTATTGAACAATGTTATTATTATACATGTAGGTACACTGCAGAAACATATATTTTTATTTAATTTAGCTTCTCACAGTATCCTCCATGCATCAGGCAGATGGAATCTAGTGTTAAGACACTCCGTTACCCACTTTCCGCCGAATTCTTTACGCATTGCGTGAATGGCGGAACTCAACGACGCGTTTTACCTCGACACCGGAGCGAAGAAAGGAAAATATAAACAATTTCATTTCCTCGTGTGGAAATCGAGCCCACAACTTGTCACGTTTACATTCATAGGATTGTGCCCCTGCGCCACGACCGGCCTCACAAACATAGATTGGTACTATAATTAGGATCTCATTGCGCGTTTTTACAATCTTAATACCTTGTAGTAATGCCTTTGTCTTGGCGCAATGGGTCCGATCTCGCGATTCAGGTGTATGTATTTTCTGTCTCTGGTAGAGAAAGTGCTACGTACGTCTCGATTTAGAGTACAAGGCGGAGAACAGAGTATCTTGACACTAAGTTTTCTTTGCTTACCTTGCTATACGAGAGATGCACAGCATCAAGTTTAAAAAAATGCCTACAAACATATACTCTTAGATAGGGTAATAATAAATGACATATTTATACACTATACAAGTATTGATGAGAAATTAATTAAATGCATTTAAGATATCGCATTAAGCGCGCTTGTACTTTAGTTCCAGTCAATGGCCTCTTGTATTGGTCAGTGTGTGGCAGACGCTCAAGGTTTTTTAATTACTTTGTGGTATTATAGTTATTTTTATTATTTTATCTTAACATGTCTTCCGCATTATGCGTTTATGTTGGGAGAGCTGGTGATATATTAACGGGCAGAGGTGTGAGGGGAGCCGAGGAGTCCAAAGTAGCAATGCGTGGAGAACAGAGTAGCTTAAAACTAGTTTCCCTCTACTTATACCCTTCAATACGAGAACAAGCGTGAAGATGTTTTTTTTTTTAACAAAGACATCCAAACATATATATTAACTATGGAGCTACAGTGTGATCAACGAGTCGTGGTCGCCTTGAAGTTAGCTGTATATGGTTGTGTTGTATTTTCTTACTTTTGAATATTTTGGCTCAGAAAGCCATATTTCAGGGCGGCTACGACCCGTCGACCGTACTATACACCGTACATACAGTTTAAGCGCAGCTGTGTACAGCGAAACGTAACGTATCAGATAACACTAAGAATACTTCTCATAAACCTACAACGCTTGTCTGTTCAATCTCAATAGGCTATATAATTGTCATAAAATTGTTGTACATTAGAGTTTTTTTGTCGGGTTAAATAAGTTTTTAAATGTGTTAGGTAGTTAACTTAAATTTTGTTGAATCTTCTTCAATTTTCAGGTTAAGCAGATGTCATGTATGATGGTTTTATGTATTTTTTTCTCATGCATTTTGTAAAAATACTCTTCTCCACATAATATAACATATTTTAAATAATAACTTCAATAAACAAGAAAAGAAAAAAATTGTAGTATAATCTGCAAAGAGACAAAATTATGAATTTACAACCAACACACGACTAATAATTTAAGTAGATATCAATTAAGCCTCGAAAATCTTGCAATGAGGTCTTAATTTTAGTATATGTAAAGAAACCCTGCGATTGTGTTTTAATAGGTACAAATGTTGAACATTATTAATGTATGGCCGTCGATTGCGAAAGTAACCAGCTACGAGCGGAACGTCTAAAATAGCTCGCTCGAAATATCCTCTAACACGGTCAACTTGCGGGCTAACCGCTATTTCTATGCTGTACAAAATTTTACTAATTTACATTAAAAATCCTGTGTTATTAGTAGATACTTATTTTACATTGTTTTTTAAATAATCACATAAAGAGGAGGCCATCAGTGTTTGTATGTAAACGCGACGATCGTGGGTTAGATTCCCACTCGAGGAGTGAACTATTTTCATTTCTACGAAAATGTCGAATTTCGCCATTCAGCACGCAACTCAAAAATAGAGGGCTACGTGGGGAACTGAGTGTCTTAACACTACATTTACTCCGGCTATCCTGCTGAATGAATGTATTGTTAAGATTTTTTAAAAATACAAACCCGAAATGTCCATATGAGATAAAATAATTACATATAACATTATAATCTATACCTACTTACTTTTTTATTCAGCTTCACGTTGTATCATGCAGATAATAGGGTAGTCTGAGGGAACCTAGTGTTAAGACACTCCGTTCGCCATTTTCTGCCGAATTCAGGAGGTATTACGTGTTAAGTGGCGACACCAGTGCGAAAAAATTTAAATATACATTTAAATAAATATTTAATTTCCTCAAGTGGGGAACCACAACCAGTCGCGTATACATTCACATACTTGTGCTCCTGCCCCGCGACTGGCCTTAATTTATAAATCTCTATCAAGTTATAAAAGAGGGCAAATAATTTTTATCTAGCTATAAAAATCGCTAACCGGTTTATTTAGACCAAATTACAGATTTCGTGTTCTGTTTTAAATTAAATAACAGTACAATAACACTATGTATACTGTAGGAGATAGATATAGAGTATGCGTTTAAAAACATGAAGATAAAAAAAACTATGTTGCCAAACAAATCAACTAATTTATATTTATAGCCTCCGAAATTTTAACATATTAAAGATATTATTATTGGTCATTTCATTTAATTTTTAATTAATGTTTGACAATAAAACGCTCGAGAAACTTTATATTGTACGTTTTTTCACAGACTTTCGATTGTTTTGAATACAAAATAACATTTATGATAATAATATGATGTAGTTCCAATCATGTAATACAAAGCTGCCTGAATATTGTAGTTAGTTTTATTAATTGGGCTACAAATTTTAAAAATCTTAAAATTCTGCCACATGCTCATCGTATATGTGTAACTGCCACAGATGGCATCATAGCCAAAAAGATTTTAGTGGTTTTAATTAATATTTTATGAACACATTACAGCGGGCTACAACCACCGCAACCAGCCACAGAGTATAGACCTGAACGCAGTCCGCCTTTGCTTCCAAGTGTTCATCCCAGATGAGAGGACCGGCAAGATAAGGCAATCCCTACAACCAGTAGTCTCCGATGTGATCTATGATAAGAAGGCGATGAGCGATTTAGCCATCATGAGGCTCAGCCAATGTTCGGACTATAGCACTGGTGGGGCTGAGATTATATTACTTTGTGAGAAGGTAAGTTTTTTTTTTACTTATTGTCTCTGGTAGATAAAAAACGGCGTTGAGTTTCGCCAATCACGCAATGTCAGTTTTGAAATCTGGGCGGTGTAGGCACACTAAATTTCCGTTTCAGTTAAATTTGTAGTTTATTTTGAAAAGTGTGGTAAATTAAAATTAGAAGCGGTTATATTCATAACATAAGATACAGTAGTCTTATCATAATTCTAAACTTCTACATGTAGGCTTTCTAAAGTAAATAGTATGTTAGTTTTTTAAAAAAATATTTACTATAAATTCATATTTAATCAAAACAGCTAACTTTTTAAGTAGGCCTTTAAATAAACTGCATTAAAATTAAATATCATTAATTTTATGACATGGTTTAATACTATGAATGCAACAGTGAATGAATTTTAAATGAGCTACATTATATCTTTTTTCTTAAGGAAAAAAATCTTATGGTTCTTCAGGTTCCTAAAATTATAGTTAATTACATTATATTTACAAAAAAAAAATGAAGAAGTCGATAATACACCACATATAACGTATTCAATACTCGTATCGCCTAGCACTCGTTTAGGTCCGTGACTGGAAATAATCTCGATTGCATTTAATATTTATATGAACGTATGCATCGTACATACAATCTATGCAATCGTATTCCAAATGAGTAACCCTTGAGTTTTACATAAATCGGTTCATTAGCAAGTACAACATATATGAAACTATTGTACCAAACAAGTTCTCTTAATGTTTTTTTTTTAAATGCGTGTAACAATACATAATAGTCATTGGTTCAACTCCTAATGGATGCAATAATTATATTCCAGTTATTATAATTTTTCCGATCCGATAAAAGAACGCGGCGTTCAATCTGTCTTGTATGTCGTAAGGTAGAGAAAATAGTTATTCAAGAATATGTATCCTCTGTATACAATGTAACATACACAAGATAGGCCAAAATCATAGGTATAGACATTTTCTTTTACGTTTAGAACTGACCTATCTACAATAACCTACAGTATTATTATAAAGCTCAAGAGTTTGTTAGCATTAAATAAATCGATTTATATCAGTTAGTCCATTTCTTGAGGAAGGCTACATCATGAAGACTGAAATGGAATTAGATCTTAGTGTCATTTGCCTATGCGGGCAAATTATATATAAAAAAGTTGAATATATCGTTGATGAAAATTTGTAAAACATCATAAAATATATGACATGTTTCGCGCTTTTGAGGCGGGGTTGAGTCCCGCTCGAGGGGAAGTATTATTTAATATTTTCATTTTCTCGTTCTGGTAACAAGACAAAACGCCACTTAATACGTAATGTCTTAAAAATTAAGTATAAAGTGGGGATTTAAGTGTCTTAATACTAGATTCTCTCAGCCTACTCTGCTATATGCGGCATGAAGAACGAAGCCAAAACAAAAAATTATAATAAAATGCATTTTTTAGGTAACACGCGAAGACATAGCCATAGTGTTTTTCGAACAGGAGGGCGAGCGCGTTATATGGGAGGAGTATGCTAACATAGTGCTAGTTCACAAATTAACTGCTATAGTGTTCCACGTGCCGCCCTACCGCGACCGGCATGTGCCGCATCATGTACAGGTAACAATGATAGTGGCCATCACTACCACACTATCACTATCACGTTATACAATTTAAACGTCCAAAATAATATATGTATAGTTCAAATATATTTTGTAGAAATAGATTTTAATATAATTATAATTACAGCAAAGTTGAATTTCCTTAAGAAAAAAATCATTCCAAATAGTTGTTTTTGTAACCAGTGGCAATATGCCAATGTGTTAAATCAGTTATATATCGATGATATTTCAATATAATATATTACTCGTATACGCTAGATCTGATCACGTCGCTCATAGAGTACGTTTATCTGATACACCGTAGTACGTGGACTTCCTTACATACTTGTAAATATATGTACGTTCGTGCAGATAATAAAAGTGACGCATATATTTATTTTGTCTAAGCAATTTGTTATTTTTTGTATAAAGCTTTTTAAACTTTATTCATACTTTTTTTAATTGCGCGATATTGAGTTCTGATACTTGTGAAGCAATACGATAAATCTGTTTCAGGTGTACCTCCAGTTGAAAAGGACGTCCGACAACGCCAGAAGCAATGCGATGCTCTTCGAGTACATCCCGAAGAGCCAAGGTATTGGGAGGAAACCACTACCTGACCTCAATGTATTCTCTCTTCTCCTTACAGAGCACTCTGCCGCTTCCGTCCCTGACCGACCAACCGATGGGAATAATAATACTTCGGAAAAACAGGATATAGTGTCATCTACTAGCGACTCCCCAGACCCACCTACCATAGAAATACATGATACTACCGAAGAAGTAATGGTCGTCGATAACAACGAAAGAAGCCTCAACGATCTCCTTGATCAAGTCGCTGAACTAGACGAAATATACTCTGAAAACCGCACGCGTTTGGAGTCTGCGACGGCGTTAAACGACGCTGACGCGGAACTCGAGGATTTTGACGATGCCGGCACCTATACTAGCTTGCAACTCGCGTTTAAAAACCCTGTGCCTATAGTTGATCCCGCTCCCATTGTCTCTATTGTATCAGAGCCCGATACGGAGCCCTATGAGGACGTCCAAGTACAAGTGCACACGTACAAAGGTCCTATAGTAGAATTTGCGCCATTGAAACGAGACACCGACGACGAGAAGGCGCCTCCACTGCCGCCTAAACGAGTGCGGCGAGCTCCCGACTCTTTACGTACTAGTCAAACGTCCGTCGATAGTATTTTGAAACCCGGCAAACTAATTCCTATTACACGCAATTCGGAAGTGGCTCGCAGTGAACCGGCGCTGCCGTTACCGCCTGCACCTAAAAAACGATCGTTTTTCTCGCGTCTTTTCCGACGAAAAGAAAAATCGCCCGCGCCTAGTGTCAAATCTGAGGGTAGAAAAGAAACACGCGCTAAACCTGTCGGGAGATCTGTTAGTAGCGTGTCCGGGCTACGACCATCGCGGTTTGCATCTGCCTCATCGGCAGCTTCCTTACGAGACAGCTGTGCTGACAGTGTCACTCATATATCGTTACACGGGGACACAGATGAAGGGAGCAAGGGCAAATCTATGGGTGCTCTGCCCCCCTCCGATGGCAGCACAATCCTAGTAGCGGAGAGTGTGCTGGCTCTCGACGCCTCCGCCTTCCGCAAGCTACAAGATGACTTAGATCTGACGGAAGCGGAACACTACGCGTTGTATATGGCGGTGGCTCCGCACGCGACCGCCTCGGAATTTGACGAAACCAGCTGTTATTATTCGCCCGTTGACGCTACCAAGTTCCATAATTAGTAATTGCAACTGATTACTATAGATCACAATGACTATGACTTATACTAATTATATCTGAATACAGATTAATCGTTATAATGTCGTCGTACTCCGCCCATTTTGCCAAGTTTTTCGTAGATTTTTTTTTTAATATTATATACAATAGAAAAGTGGTGTACATGGTGGTAGCTCCGCACGCAGTTGCCTTGAAATTCGATGAAAATAAATACTATTAGTCATTCGCCTGTAGATGCTACTAAATTTTATAACAAGTGACCATTATTAATTATCACGAATACGAGTCACAGTGGCCACAACCCACAATTGATACTGATAAAATAGAAGAAGAGAAGAATAGATAACAGTAAAATCTCACTAATCGGACAGGTACTATTAAAGACTTTTTTTTTATTTTTTTATTATTTTTTTTTTTTTATGGAAAAGACAAGGCAAACGAGCGTTCGGGTCACCTGATGGTAAGTGATCACCGCCGCCCACAAACACCAGAGGAGCTGCAGGTGCGTTGCCTGCCTGTAAGGTGGTTTGGGCTCCGGAGCCCGGCATTACCTGATGCGAAACGCAGTGGCATAAAGCCACTACTTCACGCCGGTTTTAAATGCCGGGGGTGGTAATGATCCGGTCGAGTCTGCCCATTCGTGTTGCCATTGCTGGCGACGTGACTCTAGCACACGTACTTTAGTCGCCTCTTACGACACCACCAGTACCAGGATGATCCTATTCTAGGCCGGGATCACACGGCACAAAACGGATTTTTTGTCAATAATCTACAGACATTTTTATGATTGAATTGTATCACTTTTTTTAGTTAAATAGTATTAAAGTAATTTTAGTTAAGGTATATTTTTTTCTTTTTTCGCTTTTTTAATGATTATATTCTAGATGGTTTAATCTATCAAAGATCCATATTTGTGAGATTGTACTGTATATCTAAATATCGATTTATATTATAATGCCGACATACTCCGCCCATTTATGACGGAATTTTCGTAGATTTTTTTTATATTGTGTGCAATAGAAATAAGGATCTGGACGAAAATTTCGTAATATATTTTCTTCTATAAATTATAAATATACTGAATGCAGATATCATAAAATATTAAAATTTAATGCACATTTTTATCAGCTTAAGTTTAATCTGAGATTCGAACTCGCACTTTAAAATATTTTAATTATTTCTTTTATTGACATTTGACCTGTTTCTAGATCCGAGCTATTTAAAACATAAACGACAGAAGACATTGTCCCCCACTCTGCAGACGTACGAGGACAGTAAGTGTCACTCGATTTAAAATATTAATATTAAAACAAAATCGATTATTTAAAAAAAAATATTGGAAACGTAAAATAAATTAAAGCTTTAACAGGATTTAAACCTACGCCTCTTTGTTACGATCCAAGAAGCGCGGTTTCGATTCTCGTATGTTCTACATGTTTTATAAAAAAAATCTATTCTTAATTGTAGAAAAAAAGTCTTTTTGAAAAATCGATTATTTAATTGTTATTCGATTTTTTTATTTCAATATAATTCCGTTTTAGTAAATAATTATATGTATAATCGATTCTGTTTTAATGGGATTATTAATCGGCAATTATATATACAGAGTGATCATTTTTATTTATTCAAAAAAAATGTGGAACTTTATTCTCTATATATTCCTCTTTTTATCATTCTGTTTATATATTTGTATTTTAGGGTATTTCATTATAGTGGTCTATAGTCCGGCGTTGATAGGTGGTGGTTTGCTTCTTACTGTTTGGGTAATGGATTCTAATTTTTATATATCTTTAAAAAATCTTAGTTTATTCCGTCATTAGTTAAGTATTGGCATAAAGGTTTACGTCATCAATATTTTTTTTACGAAAAACAATTATATTAGTTAAATTTTATTACATTATTCTATATATTACATTAAGTACAATTTGTTTTTAATGATAAAACATTTTTTATTCATGTTACTAGATGTTAGGTTTTTTTTTTATTTAAAAAAGTTGTTGTTATTCTATATGTTGATTTTCTTAAATGTTATAACGGTTTTTTTAATTAATGTTAGATTATTGTTTCTTAACTAAAATGGTGCTTATTTGAAAAGGTATATAAATTATGATTATATTGTGGAGTTGAACTCGTGAATATCGTCATATCTTAATTTTCTTTTGTTTTAAATATTTGCAATAATTATCTAGTCCAAAACCATTTATTTATAAAATTATACAAAATATCAAGCTATAATTTAAACATGAATATTTTAAATAAGTCATATTTACTAAATGAAAGTAATTAACAAAAACCATTATTATTAAAAGGTACATATAAATGATATAATAAAACGTTTAAAAGATCTTTAAAAATATATTGCCGTATACTTTCATTTATTATTATTTTAACATTTATAAAAAATAGATTTATTTTACCTATACGTCGCTATGTATAAGCATAGAGTATTACGATATAGATAATTCTTATTACGAACAGAAAGTACGCTAATGTGAATATGTGTGTTTTAACGTTAAAATAATTAAATATTATTATTTTTATTTTCAAATTGTTTCTTAATTGATTGCTCTGTTTTTGACTTCGACCATTTTGATGAACTGTGTGTTGTAGTTCCAAAGCGTCCTTACTAGACCCAGAAAAATATTATGTTAATAAATATGAAACGCCTCATATTGAAACATTTACTTTTTTTTAAATCTGCCTTTGTTTTGTTTCAATAAAATTTCTAAAGAAATTCTTTTCTACTCAAAAGTATTTGTGTGCATTTTAATTAATAAGCTTAGTATTTTAGTAAAAATAAGATTTTTTAAATCCAATCTTTGTTCTGTTATGGTTTTGTCTTTGCATTTAGTTACAATCTGATTATTAAAGTCTAATTCAGATATATTCCTTCAATATTGTATAATTTTCGTAATTTTTTTGATTTCTTATATAATTCAGTTTCTTAATAGTGAGGCTGAACTATATCTGCTATATTTGTGACAGGAGTTTTTAAGGCTTACTATATTATAAATGAATACTAATCTCCGATTGCTCTTAGATTTATATAAAAAATAGTAAAAAAACATATCACATTAAAAATGTGTAAAATAATGCTTTAGATGAATTTACAATCTGTTATAGAAAATTTTGATACAAAATTATATAGGACATTTTGATCACAAAAATTGTACTTTTTGCGATTAACAATGTAAATAAACATTTTTGTACAACTTTTATTATGGAAAAGATATTATATATATGAAGCGTAGCTTGAACGAGTGTAAATTGTCAAAATGCTAATAAATTAAGAACAAATTTAGTTTTTTTTTTCTTGTCTCCTACCAAAATCTACGGTATTCATTTGACAATTTCAAGGTATAGTCAATTTTTTATAGCATGGATGTGTTTTTTATTGTTGATTTTGTTGTGAAGCTAGTATTTTTTTTTTATTTTATATTTTTTTCGTATTATAGAAATGAGTGATGTGTCACTCTGGTTTTCGTCCCTTTTTTTGGAATTGCTTGTTAGGTGGCGGAACTCAATGCCACTATTTGTCTAACTAAGCAATGCGATTAAACATATTTTACTTTTGCTAGTTGATATAGATGTCGGCTGTTTTATTTTAGTTATAACAAAAAATTTTGATGGATTTATTTACGCTTCAAATGTTTTTTTGCGACACGTAGGCTTCTTAATGTTCTTAACACACATATATGCATATTAGCATATTTTTTGTTTATTTTTTTGCATGATTTGTTTATAATTTTTATTTTTTATGATAAACCTTAAATCTAAATTTGTATTTTAATTATTTTTCGTTTAAATATATAAAGTTTAGTTTTTATGTAATGATTTAAGGATGTAATCATAAAAAATAATCGAAATGCATGTCGATGTTTTTTTTTATTTTTATTTTTTTCTAAATGTCAATATTCTTTCAGGATTTGCGAACGACAACATTAAGGCAGAACCAAGAGGTATGTACTGTATTTTTAATATGCTTTTATTAGTAGCTCGACTTGTAACTATGTAATAAAATATAAGAAAATAAATTTTACCCACTGGTTATAATTGTTTCTTCATGACACTTCGCACTTATACTTAATTTAGGTGGCAATATCATAATATTATAACATTGAGCTGGTCTGATGTTGGAACCTGGATCTGAACTAGTGGAACTCTTCAGAGGTTACTAGTATACCACTTGAGTTTAGCCCCGTATAATTTATATCTCGGTGCAAGATATAAACTTTGTTTTTCTAAACGATATAATTTTCATTCAACTTCATAACTTGCACACATTGCAGCATAGGCAAAGTAAATCTAATATTAAGACTATTCATTTTCCGCCCGAATTTGATCTCTATTTTTACTATTTCTCATTAATGTTTTTATTGTATTATATTGAATCAGAAGCGCGCCTTCCTACAAAAAATATCTGAAAAAATCTGTAGTACATTTTATTTAAAATGTTTATTTCTTATAGATAAAACTCCGCCTCACCAAATGAGCAGTCCGCGGCAAATGTTCTCGCCGCCGTACGACGAGCCTATGCCGGAGACCTCCTACCAGGTGATGATCTACTGGTTTTTACATTTTTTAATTTATTGTATTACTACCACAATGAGAAAAAAAACGCAATTATAGTTGTAATATTTTGCATGCATCTAATGTTTTATAATTACTTTTGGTATGATATTAGCGAAGAAATAGGGAATGTGGATATTTCGTGACCGCCTGTTTTTAATTTTTATTTTTCTTATCTTCCAAAGAAAATTAATTATTAAATTAAAAATCGTTAATTTATTAAATTTTGCTTACAGTGGGATATGCAACCGGCTATCACTGGACCTAGCCAAATGTCATACGGGCAAGACATGTTACAATGGAACCAAAATAATTATATGCAAGTGCCCCCAAACATACAATCCGTGTCCCCCATGGGTAACCTACATAACATGCAATCTCTGTCCCCCAACATGCAATCATTGTCACCCAATGTACACGCAATGTCCCCAAACGTTCAAGCCATGTCCCCCAACGTACATGCGATGTCCCCGAACATGCAAGCAATGTCTCCCAATGTACATGCAATGTCCCCGAACATGCAAGCAATGTCCCCTAATGTCCATGCAATGGGAATGGCCATGGTAGGCAGAATCTCTCCAATGCATGGCGGCGTGTCCCCATCAATGGGACATATTTCCCCAAATTTAATGCAGCAGACGGTATGTATTATGTTATATTCGTATTATAATTATATCAAATAAATTATTTTATTTTTGACACCAAAGAGATGTAATAAGTGCATGTAAAGAAATATATTTTCCTAGATGAATGAAAACGCTAGTCACCATGTTAGTTTACACTACAGATTATCTCCACTCTGTCGTCATACTACTAGTAAACAATTATTTGACATTATTACGCATAAACTACTAAATATTATACCCCAGAAACAGGGTATAATAATAATTAATTATAAAATTGATTGTATGTATCTGTATGTTTGCTATTCTATTGCTATTCTGTGCCATCGCCGCTCCTGTTGAACCGATTTTAATCTATTTTTTTTTTCGTTTGACAAGTGATTTAATCGAGTGTGATCATAACAGATAACTGTTATTTAAGAAAATATGTTCAGCTGCTTGTAAAATTATCAAATCTTTATAGTTATTCAATGGATGTAAGTAAAAGATTTTTTGTCTGGGCTTTAAATTTATATATTAATTTATTTTCCCAGGTCCCCCAACAGGAATTGATAGAAACTGTGGGCACAGATTCCACGTCTATTATAGGCCTGCTCCAGGACAGAGGAGAGGGTATGCCGCAACTTAATTCCGGGGAACTCTCCGGCCTATCCTCTCTACTGGACCGTGGTGGTCCAGACCTGACTGATAGCCTCAATAGACTGTCCACTAGTGATTTATTGCAGTAAATGGACTATGGACTATTTACGTGTATATGTGACACCATGTGATAGTGATAGTAAAAAAACAAAAAAATAAGTGACAATGTTTACTGAAAAATTTCGAAAAGTGTTTAATAGACAATGTTTTTAACTCAATCAGCTGGGAAGTTTTCTTTAAAATTGTTTATTTTTATAGACTCTTGATTATTTTTTATTTTTGGAAATATTTTGTATATACTCTTCCCTACTACACTTTGGTCTGGACTAAGATGGACCTCGCTGGATCTCACAATCACAAGAGAACTTTCTTATTCTGTATGTGACATATTGTGATAGTGGATCTTATAATATGTTAAGTTTTAGTAGATGAAGGGCAATGTTTACAGGAAATTTCACAAGACTATAATTAATGAAGGCAAAATAATTTGGATTTTAAAGTTATAATTTCTTGTTTCTTTGGTAACCAAGTGAGATTTGTTATGTTACACTTCATTTCATGTGACTGAAAAGTCACTAAATATTTTATATAATACTATGTTAACATAAAAATGTGATCTTGAGTGAAATTATGGAATTTATTTTATTATGTATACCTAACAATTTTGACAAAATCTTTATAAAAGATTGAAACATTACTTAACAATTGAGTAATATATTTGTATATATTATATAATATATATTAGAAACTGTCTACAGCCTCACTAAACCAAATTCATTAATTTAATTTGAATTAATAAAATAATGTTTTTATCAGCTTTACGCTGTATCCCGCACACAGCAGGGTAGGCAGAGGGAACCTAGTGTTAAGGCACTCCATGTCACACTTTCTGCCGAATAATGAAGTCAGTCAACGCAACAAGTTGTAGTTCAATCCCACTGTATCCTTACGCCACGACTGGCTTCTTAATTTTTTTAATGTTAATTGAATTTTGACATACATAATTTGTTAAAATACTTTATTGTAAAAATTATAAATATGAAGATTGCTAGACCAATTCTACTTAGCTTAGAAATGAGTGCTAGGAATAAAATGGATTTTATGAGCTTATACATATTTATATCAAATATATTTATGAATTATAATTAAATGAAAAAGTAATAAAAATGACAGCACTTAATATAAATATATATGTTTGAGAAGAGTTCAATGTTACATGTTATTGTTTTTCTTTTTTTGATGTTTACTAGCACAGCCTAAGTAATGAAATAAAATTATTGTAGATGTTTGACACTTGAAAATCTTAAGATAAAGGTATATTTTTACAAGATTAAACATAAGAGTAATAAAATAGAATTGACATTTCGTTAATATTATATATTTGACAATTGACAAGAGATTTTTTATTATATATGAGATTTTAAGGTAATTTTTGTATGATTTTTCGGAACGCACGTTATTTTGATAAGATTTAATCTAGAGATGTTGAGATGTACTAACGATTATTATTTATTACGAAATAATGAGGTTTAGTTGTCAAATGTTTTGGATAATTCTGTCCATAAAGTAAAATTAACATTTTCGGAAATATTCGGCGTTGATTATAGAAAGAACAAATAAATAAGTAAAAAATAGAAGAGCAATAAAATAGGTAAAGATATATTTTTAAAATGTCCAGTTTATAGTTCCTGTGTTAATCGATTTAACAAATTTAATCAGAAAAATTACAAAAACTGATACATAATAATTTTATAAACAATTTCATAAACGAAACTAAACCTCGAAATAATCGACACATCACGTTATTGTTTCAAAGTGCAATAAAATAAGTACGCATTTAATGTGTTAAGTTATAACAATCGTATTGTTATCTTAAGAAACTTTTGAAAATAAACAAAATGAAATGATTTCACTATGTTTTTTTTATATATATCCCACGTATTTCATTTTCATTTCTGTTTATTACGTAAGATGATTTAGCAGAGGACTTGTCACATATACTTTTGTAACTCTTATGCAAGGTAAAAAGATTTTGACTGTAAGCGTGTCGTTTGTGGGTTCGATTTCTACTCGTTCCAATGAGATAATTTCATATCCTAGCTCTACAAGACTAAGGATGGGATAAGTTTCGCTATTCGACGCGCAATGCCTTCAAAATTGGGCGGTGCGTGAGGAAGCCAGTGTCTTAACACTACGTTCTCTCCAACGCGAGGCTACAAAATATATACAAAATTATTGTGCAATGAATAAATATGAAGCAAAGAAGAAAGTATGATGAAGCCGATTTCAAATCTTAAATTATTATTTTCTTACACTAGGCCTGCTTTAGAGGATGCGGTAATACTCTAATAAGAAATGCATACATACATATGCAACGTAATTGTATTTTTTAGTAAAAATGTTATTTCGCGTAACAAGATAAAAAAAAAAATATATATATTTTAATAAGTCATAAAAAAAACCTTTTTTATGACTTATTAAAATATTTATTATTTAAAACATTTGGCACCAAAGTTAAAATAAACATTTAAAAGTTATCGCATAATATTTTTTCATATTATTTGTATAGTCTCATACGTTGGTTTATACGGCAAGCGCTCCAACGATAAATGTGCAAACACCTCTCAAGGCTCAAGCGTTTGCCGCAAAGTCGCTTTGATCTATGTTCAAAAATCGACACTGGTCCAGATTGTCGTCAATCTCTCGCAATCGCAAGCCATCACAAGCCACGACAAACAGGGTATTTACTATTTACATGTTGGTGTTTGTTGGAGCTCGGCAAACCTTCACAAACGTTTAAACGGGGAAATATAAATTATAACTCCATGGGACATTCAGTACCTAACTAGTTGTATTATTTTTTATTTTTATAACGATTTAAGTTTTTTATCAGAATTCGTGTTTTATATTTTTAAATAGATGCATTTGTTTATGTCACTCCTTTGTAAAAATATAAATCTTTTCATATAACAATTGTGTTATTTTTATTTTATATATTATTTATTTTATATATTTACACTCTGCTTCTTTTCTTCTTCTCTTCTCTTCTTATTAATAAATTATTATTTTTTAATAAGAAGAAAAGAAGAAGAGTTCAAATATTAACATTAAGTGACCTGTTTAAACCAGGCAACCCTGGGCTTGCGGCAGACTGAGAGCTGGCAACCATTGTTTTTCCAATTCCTTATGCGATTTTCTTTCAAATGATGTGCGATTCACATAAAAAACATATGAGTGCAATTTTCTCCAAAAACGAGTTACGAAAAACATTAATTAAAGATGATTGCGGCAGGATTCTTTTAGGCAACCCTAGTGTAATCTATTCTACTATCATCTATCATTCTTAAATATAAGTTTCATTAGAATTACTGATCCCTTCAAATTTAAGCAATGGGATCTCGACCTATTAGTAGTAGCGTTTTGTTTAATTTATATTTGGCAGTTCTCCAAAACGTACAAATTTCAAATTCCATATGTGTACTCATTAAGAGTAATTTATTTTAAGAAGATGAATATTATATTAAATACTTAACTAAATAATTAACAAGTATTCTAGACAGTTTCAGTTTAAAAATATTCGATATTAAGGTATATAGATTGTTTTCTACTTTCATTGAAATAAGTCCATATTTAAAGTTTTTAGTAATAAAACGTGGTTATAACTTAGAAGAAGACATGAACAACGATCCCATAAAACGTTTATAAAAATAATTTCATTGACCGCTCGAATTTTTGTTTTAAATATTGAAACGAAACGACGTTATCTATATACTGTTTATTTTGGGTTATATAATTATGTTACCATGCAGAGTTTTATTCTCCGACGGACGACGGTGCATCAGACGCCACGGAAGCTTTAATAACGCAGAGATGAGTCTTAAGTTGCATTATCCTAATTTTAGCATATCAATCGTCATTGATATTTTTATTTACTAGGTACTTTTAGATTATAAATGTTTAGCTGATCGTTAAAATATAGTTAAATTTTAATTTTGAACAAAATCTATAACCAGCACATTTCATGTACTTTGAATGAGTGTTTGATAAAGTTCCAACATGTTTTATATAAATACATCATTGATAGCGACGTCATTGTTTGCAAAATGGTAAAAGAAGGCAATGACGCTGGTTGAAGACAATGATCTTATATGAAAAATGGCAATGACAATTAGGGAGAATAATGATTATTAGCTTTAGATGAATGGATGTAATCTGAGGCTGTATTCCTGAGTATTAGACATATTTCTACTAGGTTAAGTCACGGATGGTTCATGTGATGAAATTTTAATGTTTTAATATCATATATCATAAACGTATGACAAAAAAGATATGTAGTATCTAAATTTTGTGTGTGAACTCTTCTCGGATTCTATTCTTTTGAATCTTTATGCTATATAACTTCCACGGCATGCAGTTTTAGTGTTATGGAACGTTATAAATATTATAACTGTTTTTTTGTATTAAGGTTTTTAAATATTATTACAGTACAGAAATAAGCTAAATTAAACGTATCTAAAATTTTACGATCACTATTGATATTTTTTTCATTTCTTTTCCATTATTCTTATTTTTATTATCTCGCTTTATTCCGAGCGGGGTTGTCAGAGAGAACGGAGCGCCAAAAAGTTCTGCTCTCTGTATATTTCGTCTCGTTCACTGTCACCACTCGTTAATATCTTTACATATGCCATGCGAGGGTTCTTTACGTTTTTTCGTAACCTTCCTCCTGTATTATCGATATTATATTCCCTAAGTGCAATCAAAGTCTCCTCCCATCTGGTGGTAAAATGTTTTTATATTTCGTCTACCTATAAATCTTGGGATGTATCTGTTTTCCCTAGCAAGGGTTTGTTATTTATAAGACCTAATGTTATGGTACCCGCTCTTTACCCATACGCAGCTGGCTTCGAAACATGTCCATTCTTGACATCATAGATATGTTCGTTCCCCCAATACAATGCTTCTCTTCTTTGAAACAATTTATGTTAAGCCACAGTTACTATTTAGTTTGTATAGGTCTACACACTACAAAGGAATATTACTTTTCACTGGTCTTAAGAATTGATGTACTTTTATATTAGACTTAAATATAGTTTTAATAGAAGATTTCTTAAGATGTCTCCAATCTGTTACTCCGTTCACATATGGTAGAAATGCCGGTTATCTTTCTTCTGGGAGTGGCTTGTTAGTCTTCTGACAACTCTGGAGCAGGCATCTTGTTCTGATATGACTCAAGGGCATTCTTTACCTATGAAAACTCGTCGCTTAAGTGTTCAATAAAGGTTAGATAAATGTGTAGGATGGTGGTGAGATACACTATTGATTCACTATCTATTGGTATTACTATATTATATAGAACTGAATATCATTATTTATAAAATAAAGGTGCTTTCGGATTATATAGATATTGTTCTTAGGTCAAATTATAAAAATGTCATCAACATAACGCTTATATATCCTAGGTAGACATGGTGCAGAGTTAAGAGCCATCCTCTCGAAATCCTCCATGCATATATTTGCTATTACTATATTAAAATCATACATATAAGGTGTTAGTAGTTCTAGATATTCTATATTCTTATTCTCTAGTTTCCGCTTGACAATACTGATGCAATTCTATGGTATTAAGATACTGGTGAATAGCGACTCTGTGTATTTTTTGAAATTGTATATCTCATCGTTCTATTTTCTTTCTTTTCTATCATTCTTCTTCTGTAACACCCACTTTTCGCTGCCATATATTAGCGTTGGTCGTCAGCTTAGCATTATGTACAGCAACACGTGCAATTGTTCTGACGTTTCACGATCTTATCAATGCATGTAAGACACTGTTAGTTCTGTTACTGGTAGCAATACGCATTTCTTTCAAATACAAGAACAGGTGAAACAAAATGTGATCCATCTTTGAGAATGGACTTCCTTTAACAGGGAAATTTTTCCTCTCGTGTCACTTTGTGTCACTTCTTGGAGACAGCTGTCTAAATACAAATTGAACAACCAAGATGTTATGACGCAATCTATCCAACACTCCATTGAATGTCAAACCAAGGTGACGTGATTTTTCCTTCTCGCACATAAACTGAGTGATCTCTATAATCAGACTATTCAACAAGGGTCCGCTTATATTGTACCGGGGCAGTATTGTAGTCTTACGCCCCTATCATGTCTTTTCCTATTTTATAAATACTCAAAAAACTTCTTGGTTTAGTGTTCACTTTCCCTAGGCCTACCATTGTAGCCTTTCGGATCTTTCCTTCATTCTTCTTGTTAATATTTTAGTATAAATTTCTAATACTATACAAGTTGATTAAATTGATAGAAATATAGCTTGCAGTATGTTTGTGAACCTTTACCTTTATACGAAGGCATGATACCTGCACCTTGCTTGGGACTGATAAGCGTCCAGCACTTTCCCTGTTTTTCAGCGTAAGTTGCACGAAAACCAGAACTAGCCGAAGAAGCGTGGCCGTAACTCCATCTGCTCTTGCTGCTTACCACATTTTAGTCTTCATTTGACACTCTCACACTCTCCACTTCTTGCCTGTTAATTTCGGCATATGCATCATCTAAACTCGGCGTATAGCCGTTAATTAAGGCAGAGGCGTCATCGTGTACATATATCTGTAAAACGTGTGACAAATTACCAAACGACCTTAGGAATCACGGAGCATACTTCAACATTTCCCTTTCCTGTTTCAAGGGTGTCTAATATTTTGGAAGCACTTCCTCTCTGATCGATGTATCTTAAAACTTCTAGCTATGCCTCAAATTGAAATTTCTAGGACAATATCCTAAGCATTCGCGTGACCATAACTTCACCTCAAATACACTGATGCACTAAAAATAAGTCAATCATATTTTTCATGTAGAAAAACAAACGTAGAAACGTAGAAAAACGAACGGATAAGTGAAGAAAGAATAGCAAAAAATATTTATAAAGGAAAAGCGGGTGGTAATATAATATGAGGAAGGAGGGAAGACCTCGGTTGACCTTCGAAAACACAGTACCAAAGTAAATCATTGTTGGTAGGTAACACAGCATAATTTTCCCTCAATAATTGTCATTGTCCGTATCTATACATTTTTAGCGAATTCCATTTTTTTAAATAAATAGAGTTAGTTCGTAGATTTCACATCAATAAACGTGCATTATAATGTCCAAGCTTAAAAATAACAATTTAGGAGAACTTCCAATACATTTTTAATAACTGTGCCTTAATAACTTTTAACTTTGAATTTGCTTTGAACTTTGACATAATTGACATAAAATATAAACAAACAATTACTTAGTTAATTTAATACTGCATTCTTATAGATTTACTTAAAAAAAGAAATTAAGTATTGTTTATTTGTATATTAAGACTACAAAAATATTCTACTAATAAAATGACTGATCACTTTAACTCTAAAGCACCAGAGCCGAGGAAAATAGGAGTTTGGACGGAAGGAGCGCCGGTTGAGACACGGTTATTAAATATTACTATTGTTTTTACTATTGGTATCTTTTTAAAATGTGAAGTGAACATTTATATTCGCATTCTTAATGGCCTTAGTTTGGATGATTACTACCGACTCGTATGTAAATCTCTGAGATTCATTACACAATTGACCATCTTTCGTTCCCCCCTCAATTTGAGAGAAATATTAGTATTTTTAATATAATATAATACTTTTAGTCTCATATAATCTAGTATAACATCTAGGAAATTGTATTTTTAAATTTCAGGGAATATATATTACCAAAAAAGTCACCAGATTCCATTGATGACATACCAACTATTCCTGATTTAGATGACCTACAAGATATATTTGAAAAAGAGATATCTAAGCCTCCATTGTAAGTTTTTTATTACATTCACTTATCTTTTTGAAATCACCCCATTTACTTTTATTGCAAATTAACTGTTTATTTTTTTATTTTAAATATAAATTTTGATAAGAAAAATAAATTAAAGAATGTAAAAAAACCTTATACTTTCAAATTATGGGACATAGAACCAGGTCCCCATCACCATCAAGAGAAACCTAATCAACCCGTAATCATTCTCAATTGACATGTTTATTTATACATAGGCACCATTGATCTGCTTTTTGATCCAAGCTAAGTGATAACTTCTTAAGATGTTTGCCATTATTAACAGAAACTTGTGGCACAATGATAGATACATTGGTAAAATTCAAATAATAAAAAAAAAATATTTTTTTATAAACCTACTAAAAACTTTGTAGACAAAGCCACCAAGGAGCTGAAACTGTGAGTGCTTTAGCTGAAGTTGATATGAGCGGCTCAGGGGAAGGCATAGATGGAGCATTGGAAATTCTTAAATCTTATATCCCCACTGTCGAGTCCGACACTGCTGACACTGTATGGACAATCGACTCTTTGTTGACTCAACTTGCAGATGAAGATGCTAATTCATAGAATAAAATAAGAAAAAATGGATGGAGGGACACCGCATCAAATTTTAAAAAATATTTTGTTAATACTTTCAATTATTGTATAATAGTTGAATATTATGATCTCAGATCTTTAGATATATTATCAAGATGAATTATTTTAGTTTATTTATACCTTTATTATATAGAAATATCAATGAGAAAATGTCTTTTATTGAATATATTTCCTTATAGATTCATATCCCACCTTTGCTGTAGTACTGTCACTTATTCAATAAAACATAAACTAGCACTTTACAGGAAAAGCATTTGAAATTTCAAAATGATATAAAGTAATAAACTTTAATGAATGTGAAATGAATATACAATATCCATAACAATACTTTCATCTTTATAATGAACAATACATTATCCCTTAATATTATTGTAATAATACTAATCTATCAGCTTCACACTGTATCCCACACACAGCAGGGTAAGCAGAGGGAACCTAATGTTAAGACACTCCATTCCCCACTTTCTGCCGGATTCTGGAGGTATTGCGTGTTGAGTGGCAGAACTCGACGCCGCGCTTAACCTCGACATAAATTTAAGTAAATATTTTATCTCCTCAAGAGGGGATCGAACCCACAACCAGTCGGTTTTACAGTCACACTTCGTGCCGCTGCGCCCCGACTGGCCTTACACATTATATTTTACACATTTCTTAATATTTTTTCTAAATAAAAAAACATAAGAATTTAACCATTTTATTATTTCTTATAATTTAAGCAACATCCAAAAATGCATTAGGTGAATAGCATAATATTGTATATTAGAAACCAGAAATACATTTCTTCTTCAACAACAAACTAAAATTGTTAAATAGCTACAGTTATGAGGTATGTGATTATAATTAAAGTATAATAGAGGCCGGCCGTGGCACAGAGGCACAAAGTGTGACTGTAATCGCGACTGGTTGTGGGTACGATCCCCACTTGAGGAAATAAAATTTTTATTTAAAAATTTATATTCTCATTTCGCTCTGGTGTCGAGGCAACGTGTCGTTGAGTTCCGAAACTCAGCACGCAATGCCTCCAGAATTCTGCGAAAAGTGGGGAATGGAGTGTCTTAACACTAGGTTCCCTCTGCCTACCTGTGTGTGTGTCTGCCTACCTGTGTGTCTGTGTGCGGGATACAGCGTGAAGTTAAAAAAAAAATACATACCAATATGTATATTTGAGATGGAAACCAGTTTTTAATTAAATAATATATAATTAGTTTAAGAATATTTATGTAATAACTAAGTAGATTTACGATAAGATAAATAAGAAAAATTTCAGATTGTAATCACCTACTCCTTTGAGACAAAGATAATTGTTTACAATCTATTTCATGTGAATTCTATGAATATAAGCAAAAGCTAACAACCATGCAGCTTCACTGTCATGGAGCTGATTGTAATATAATGTAGTAATACAAATTCTACGCTGACAGTTCTGTTTCCATTTTTTTAATCTTTATAGGCAGAATGTTCACCATCTCTTGACACAAACTGTACTCTTCTTTCATCATTTTGGCTGCATCTTTGTCATTTTTACAAATATCTACCACCGCTTGGTATGAGTCATAGCTTTTCTTGACATGACTCAGTTGAACATTCTTGTCTAATGCAATTCTTTTCATACTATTTCTGCCTATAAATGCATAAGTACTTATCACTGGTCTTATTATGTCAAATTCTAACTTTATAGGCATCTTTCCATTTTTATCCTTGACTGAGTCTAGGAAATGGTCATAATTTTCAATACTCTTCTCACACAGCATATTTATTTTTTTCAATAAATGTGGAGTTGGTTTCTCATTAGATTTGTTGAGTTTATCCAGTTTAATGTTTAAAATCTCCGAGTACACTTCACCTAATTCATACCAGAGTTGTCTACAATACTGTAAATAGTATGTAGGATTTATTTCTTTTATTAAATCTTCTAGCATGTCAATTCTTCTCTTTTGCATCTTGGCTCTTCTTTCATCGTCTTCCTCGAAGAAAGCAAGATAAGAATATGACTGAGAACTATCTTGGATCAGTTCAATATAATCCGATGCTAAGGAATCCAACTTGTAATACTCTTTAGCTTTATTTAACCAACTTTGACAACTTAGAAACACTTCTCTAGCATCTTGGTAGGTTAAGAGAAATTTATCCCCAATTTTATTTTCATATTTAGTAACATTGAGGTCTGGGAACACTAATTTTTTTATGTCTCCCCCACATATATTTTCATTGTCTTCTAACTCTAAGTTGGACATGTCTGAAATAAGTAAAAGTAATATTTTAAAAAATGTTATAATTTCTTACTACACTATGTTTAGAATGTAAAGAAAATGATATTTTTTTCATCTTTGGACTTTTTCCTATAAACAAGTTAGGCAAAGGGAGCCTAGCCTAGAGCTTAGATCTCTACTTCTGGCCCAATTTTTAAGATGTGGCATGATGGGTGGCCAATCTCATTGCCATGCTTTCTCAAACATATTCCTTGACCCATATGGGAACTAAATCCACATCCATCACTTTCACTTAAATGCTGTCATACTGCATCATAATAATCATAGTCTTGGTTTTGGAAAGACACAATTTGTTAACAATTTTACTAGTGCAGTATTGTATCTGCTCCCATTAAGTCACTTCCATTCCCCACATTCTGTCAAAGAATTCTAGAGGCATTGCATGTTAAGTGGCAGATCCCAATGCTGCACTTTGCCACATTACCAGAGCAAGGAAATGAAAATATTAAATATTTCGTTTCCTCAAATGGGAATTGAACCCACAAACTGTCACATTTACAGTTGCACTCTAGCCCCCTAAGCCATGACTGGCCTCTGGCATTTTGTAAATAAAATATTTTGGAAAAGGAAAATAAACCTGTGATTGCATCACTGAGTTGTTCTGTATCACTCATTAACCTGGCCTTAGAGGCTGTCATTAACAAAAGACAGTATTTTGCCCAACACCTTGCAACATCGGCTGATCTGTGTTTAAAAGTTTCCTTTTTAGCCAAAAATGTATCATCATTGCTCTCTGATTCCAATAATTTTACTTCATACTGTTCTAATATAGTTGATGCAGCTGCGAGGTGATGTCTTGACTGGAAAAAACCATTTTGTTCTGCAAAAAATTGAGATAATGTTGCTGAATTTAGTGACCACTCTATAGGCTCATAGTCAGAATACTGCAACTGTCTTCTCAAAGTGACATGACAATATACAGCAGATTTCAAATTTTCTTTTAAAGACCCATACACTTGAGCTAAGTAGTATAAGGACAATGTATGAGCTTTTTCTAGGAACATGAAGTCTCCAGTAGCTGTCTCGCCTGTGTTACTTATAATTTGTTCAATAGGTAAAGGCATTTGCAAAGTACATTTGAAATCTTCATAAAATGTTTTTGCTTTGAGCAAAAATAATTTAGCTTTAGCAGGCTCATCTCGATTGGACCACAATATACCGAGGTTGTTTTCAATATTTATGAGAGTGGTAACAATTTCTGGATTAGAAGCATTTGGAGTGAGAAGATCTTCAGCTTCTCTTAACACTTTCTCACTAGCTGTAAGTTCCTCTGTTTCCATGTCGATAACTCCTATATTTAATAAAACAACCCCCAGCATAGCATCCAATTTCAATTGGTCCAAACTCATCTCAGTTTCAGTCACTTTAGTCAGTGCATCGCGCATATTGTTTAATATTTCTCTAGCTTTGTATTTAGACACGTATGGCTCATTCTCAGGATCATTCTTGCTGTCTTCATCCAATAACTTTCGTACCTTACCATAATTTTCTTTAAAATCGTTAATAAATTCTTTTGCAGACATATCGGATGTGACTATCATACTCTAGTACAAATAGCTAATTGCAAAAATTCCCATATACTGGTATCACGTCATATAAACACGAGTGTCAAGAAGATATAAATTTATAGAAACTTAATACAAGCCAAAGGAAAAAAATTAAAATAACTAACTACACCTAAGAATTGAAACACATAAATAATTTCGATCTAGTCTTGCGAAAACGTCAATTTTTTCATGAATTGTCAAATTGAAAGAAAAATAAACAAAAGTGCGCATTGCATTTCGTGATTGTTGTGGCGAAAATAAATGACATTAAAATCTAAATAAAAAAAAATGTTTTAATAATTATACATTAATGTTTTTTTTATAATAGAAAAAAAGTGAAATAAATTATAGTATAGTCAATATTTTATATTTTCCTCACTGCACTTCCAAACTCCAAAGTACATAACTAACGTAACCATTCTGCATTCGGCTCAAAATGGGACTTCGGTTTTATAATTTACTATTTTAATTGTATTAACAAAGTAACATTTAATTTTTTGTTTATTTTTGCTTTTCATTTTCTTATAGGCGTAGGAAAAGGAGGACCCGGTTAGTCGTCAGCCCACTCCAGAAAATAGCTCTAGATACGCCCATGCTTACAGGAATTATTTCGATTTTTAAAAGGTGGTTTTTGTTTTTTAATTATTATTGACTATACTTTAATAAATAATTTAAGTAATACTTACATTTTTTCTATACAATTATAATAGTATAAGGTAACTGAATGGAAGTTACATTTTAACAATAGCGTACCGCGCGGCATAATCGCGGCGAAACATAAATTTGGACCGACTAAATTTACGTGCCATTCCAAAAAACGGGATATTTGTACGTCCTGGTGCCATGATTCGGGACACCGGGAAAACAGAAGCTAAAAACAGGACGTCTGGTCACGTTATACATAACTTAAAACTTTTACTCCTCTATGCTCTTAGGCTCAGTAAACAACTACCGTATTAAGGTTTCAATTCGATGATTTACTCAAATACTAGTTATTTTTTATGATTTTCATATTTTACAAACTTTATAAGGTAAGCATTTTTTTTAGATTCACGCTGTATCCCGCACATAACAGGGTAGGCAAATCTAACCAGGGTATTAAGTGTTAAGGTCCTCTGATCCTATTAAAACACTTCCGTTCCTCTCTTTCCGCCAAATTCTTAAGGGATTGCGTTTTGAGTGCAGAAATTCAATGCGGCGCTTTGCTTTGGTAACGAGTACCAGAATGAGTAAATGAAAATATTAAATTCTTTATTCTCTCGAATGGGAATCGAACCAATAACCTATCGCTGCACCGCAACTGGCTTATGAAGTGAACCTTTTTTTTGTATATTATTTTAAGAATATAAGTTATTACATGTAAAAAATACAAAGCATGTAAAAGTGAGAAAATAAAGTGAATCCGCTCCGTTAAAGTACCAATAACCTTCTATAGTTCGTATTATATATTTTAGAGAGAGTGAACCTATAAATATATGTTAAAGACATTCAACGCCGCGCTTTGTCTTGTTACTAGAAAAAAAAACATTATTTCATTACGGGAGGTATTTAATAAAATAATGTTTTTTTCTAGTCCCCATTCTTGAAATATGTCATACACGAAAATAGAGGGCAATTAATAAAAGAACTAATTCTGATTCGCACTGTTTATTCTTAATTCTCAATTTTTACACCACTGTCTATTCTCACTAGACGTACAAAATTTATATTAAAAAGTGCAAATAACACAAACAGCAGTTTGTACTTATGTAGGCATTTATTGCATTCCCTTCCAATAGACAGTCTTCAAATGCAATGTAAGACTTGCAAAAATTATCACATTCATACAAAATGTTTTAAAATTTAAATGTTAACTTATAAAATAAAAATGACTAAAAAACTACTATTTGAACAAATAAAAATCTTAAAATAAATATGATACCAAACATTAATTCTCGATTTGTTATTCCAAGTCTAGTTCTAATAAAACAATTGCACATTATTTAGTAATAATCACGAAAACATTAATCACTTGTTACAGTAGACATTTTATTACATATGATTTGATTTTTTTTATTTAATGATAAGTTTTACTTGAAATAATGATATAAAGCTATTTATTTGTGGCCAGTTATTTCCATATAAGAATGTATACAACACAATGTCTACTACATTAAAAACAAACAAGCACAATACAAAAAAATAAAATAATATTACTGTATATTCATTAAAATGTTCCATTTTGATATGCTCTAATATTTTGTATTAAAATATAGTTCAGTAAAAATCTTTATTAAGATAACCAATGAAATGAGTCAATAGGATAAAACTTAAGAAACTAAAATAATGTTGATTAATCACATTTTAAAAAGAAAACATTACCATAATGATCATTAAATACATTAGAAAATAAGCTTATTTAGCAGAGCATTAATGCAAAAATTCATATGGTATGTAGTTAAAATTATATAAAAGTAAGCAATATTAATTATTAAATAATTATTTTTATGAACAATTAAGAAATAAAATACTGTAAAATTGTATTTAGGGCTAATTGTAATTGTGTCTGACTAATGAAAATATTTGACTAAAGTATCTATTTAAAAATAATGTATTACATATTTAATAAATTAATGAATTACTTGTAGTAAAAGTACTTTCATCAGTCATATTATTTATTTTACAAAAAAACTTTGATTGAAAAAAAGAAAAAATAATATCAGTAAAAATTACATAGTCAGTAATTTTATCATTAGTCAGATTTCACAAGTAGTCATTTCTACTAGTAATCATTAAAAGTTACATCTATTTAAATATTTACAATGTTAACTGTTTATAATAATTCCAACCAAAATAATAAGATTTATTTTTTATAAGTAAATAATGTATTTTTTGTACAATTCTAAACTATTAATAAATGAGATGTTTACTACTGTACAATATATAAGTTTTAATCTGGACGGATTTTAATGAATTTTATTTTATGGTTATAAACCATAGTTGGATTTTTCATTGTAATTTGATAAATTTAAATATGTTTAATCAAAAGCATAGATTTTAAAGTGCAAAACTTTCTTCATTATAAGCAGTGATTCAGATTCTAATATTTTGTTAGTTTAGTTTTTAATTTTTCTAGGAACTATTTAAAAAATATATGAAAAGTCTAATTATTATGGTTGGAATGATTTGCATTGTAGACAGCAATTCTACATGCGATGTTTGATCATCACAGTACAAGTATACATACAAAATTACATTTAAAATGGCAACATTTTATAAATGTTGCAACAATTATAACATATTTAACTATTGCTCCTCCCTCATTCATAGTTGAAGATATAGAATATTATTTACACTGTCCTATTCAAATTTATATAAAAAGTGAAATTCTTAGATTTTTAAGAATATCACTAATAGAGTATGAACAAAAGAGTAGCAATGTGAATCACATAGAAGCAAATAAAGCAATAATAGGACTACATTTGTGTTATAGTGGCTCAGTTATAGTTAAAAAATTACAGGAATTATTACAAAAACATATTTAAATTTATTTTCCTAATATTGTTAAAAATGAAGATTGCTTCATTTGTTTCTATGATTCATGTGTTCAAGTAATAGTTATGTCATAAGCAATGCATTGTACATGATAGCAGATGGCAGAGCCACAAATACATGTATTAGGAAATTGAATCAGGTTCCATGTCCTCAGTGGAAAGGTTTCTTGGAGGAGTTGAGTGCGGGTTGAGTTGGGAGAAGACCTCTTTTTCACCGAGGGCTAAAGGATCAGGCTGGGCTGCCGGAGAAGGCACATACACCATCATAGCTGGGGAAACTGGACGGACCACACTGGGTCCTGTGTTCTCTTGTTCTTCTAAAAACCTGTCCATGTAATCTGTGTGACCGGGGTGAATTGTATACTTTTTCTTTTCTAATCTAGTTTTATTTGCAAATATATCATGCCTTTCTGTTTTCTTCCAGATGTAGTAAAATTGTACCAGTTCACCCACAGACCTTGTTCTAACTTTTTGTTGGCGTATCTGATGGAAATCTTTGCCATGAACTTTGATTCCATTCTCAAAGTTTCGACATTCCTCTTCTGACCACACACTTGCATGTGCAGGGGTCTGTGCTGATATTCTTCGTCTTCTCAGTGCTTCCTCAACATTATGCCCACATTGTTGCAATAAGAACAGAGCCTCTTCATCATCACGCAACTGTGTTCCTTTAGGAACAGCATCAATACCTGTCCCAGAATTCATAGCACATATTTTCCTCATATAGTCTTCTATTATGTCTTCTTCGAGAACACTAGGGTTCCAAAGTAATTTATCTTCATTTTCATAAGGTAAGGCATCATCATAGCTACATAATCCTTCTGGTATACCAGCTTGGAAATCACTTCCCACCATAATTGTTTTTTTCCAGTCATCTTCATCAGGACTGTAATCATAATCATCCTCTTCTTCAGAAGGTGGCCTTGAGCCTGACCTGAGGCATCGTGTGGCTTCAGGACTAGCATTCTCGTTATACAGCTGCTGCAAGGCTGACTCTGCCTTTTCATTTTCCTCTGGCACCACCTCGGGCAATTGTTCTGGAATAGGTTTATCCATATTTCTATTATAACCGTACAATGCGAGTAATTCCTCTAATGGCATATCACCTTCGCGTTGCAAGCT
>JAATLQ010023979.1:72656-85318 GCA_013421005.1 Heliconius erato x Heliconius himera
AGTCTGACATGACTACCACCAACAGAAACGAGGAATAACCACCGACCAAAACATGACATTTAATTTGAACAACTACATTTGCTCGCTATAGTCTAAATGAAAAATATAAACAATAACACACAATTATTACATATTATGCATTAAAAAAAATTAAATTAGAGGAAACAAAACAAAAATATTTTGACACGGAACTAAGCACAATTTAACACTGTCAACTTCCAAAAATCGGATACTAGTACGGAAGAATTTATTGTGAAATATAATAAAAATTGACATGATCACTTATAATCATTTAATTAATTTTATTTATTACGACCAATTATTGTTGAAGAAAATATTTATTTATATTTGCTTATCATATGGATTCTTCAAGTTTTGAAAAAAAAAATGTCTTTACAGGTACAATGTACCTACTTCTATCTAGCACTTGCTATTGACCACAGAGTACTTTCCTGTATACTATAATATATCATATATGCTATTGACGAATGTCAAAAATTGTCAAGCATGTATCTACTTTTTTGAATATGTTTTTGATATTTAGCAAGTAAATAAGAATAATGTTTTGGATAAAACTTCTTAGGATACATAAATAAATCGGCAGATATTTTATCACGATAGAATAATTACAATGCTATCGAACGTAGTTATAGTGTTTCTTACATTATTTAAAGTAGCGCTCAGTTTTTCCGACGTAGGAAAATGGGATATACCTTTAAATGGGGTAAGACAATATTCTTCATTTTTCCAAAGAAATTAGATATATTGTATACATACTACATTGTATAATTTAAGTCTATACTGTGAAATTTTTATTTCGATCTATTCTAATATATTTCTTACTGTGACTCATTATGGCAGAGCAGCTAGATACACCGCAATCATTATGTTTATTAGTAAAAATCGACTATTTCAACAAAACAATTTATTATTTTTGCAGGAAAGTTGCAATTTTACATTAGCTAAATCACTCTTTAAGGATTCACAATTAATTATTGCATGTAAGTATCTAATGTTTTATTACAAATGTAATTTTTTCATGAACTCGCCTTAGATATTTTAAGTCAATATTTAACAAGTTTTAATATTATGTTCTGAATGTTATTGATTGACAAATCAATAAGTGTATGAGGAATTGATTACAAAATGCATTTTTATGTTCAATTCTATTTTTGATGTATTATTTAATATAAAAAAAATCTAGTTGTACTTAACTTATTTTTACAGTAAATTGTGATGTTAAGGACACTAATATAACTGTTGCATATTCATGGAGACAGACTCCATGCTCACCAGACTACTACCATTATTTCGAAAAGGTATTTATTTATTAAAATATTTTTTCTATAACTGTAAATTGCCATGATTATTGTAAATATATTCTATATAGCTAGAACCTTTACACAGTTCTTGCACACAGAAGTGGGCAAGAATCCCATTATGTGAATTTTTTTTATATATATTTTCCTTTCTTTAATGTGGTACTAAAACATTAAAATATATATGTGACCTACTCTCTTTCCTAGAGGATGTATCATTATCTGGGTTATAGATAAAACTAATGAAATTCTTGTAAAATTAATGAAATTGATGTATCAAGTACACTTTTGATAGAAATTTTAAAAAAGTAACAGACAGTAATATCTCATGTTATTACAGTGTTTATTTATATATATCTAACTCTAATCATTACCACTTAATATTTAAGCTAAAAGTTTATAAAAATATGTAAATCTACATATATAAATAGTAAAATAAATTTGAAGCCATTGTAGTGTAGTAGAGCAGCATCTGATATTTCAATTTATTCATAAAATATGTCAATTTCCTTAGTTATTTTATGCCAAGCAATATACAAGAGACTTGTGGGATTAAAAAATAATAATTGAAGCTGCGGTACAGAGGGTCACCTCTCACATAAGTTTGAGCCCCACAAAAGTGAAAGTGAATATTTTTATTTCTCTGTACTGGTAGACAAAGAGCAGCGCTAAGCACTGCCAATTAACATCTTAAAAAAGTTGTGAAAAGAAGATAATAGAAGCTAGTGTCGTAATACTAGGTTCCCTCTGTCTACCATTATATATGTGAAATAAAAATAGACATTGATGTCTAATTTTGTTTTCATCTTCACATTTTTCTAAGCTGCATGCTGTACACACAATTTTTGTTGGGTTATATAACATATATGCGGAGAAAAATTATTGTAAGAAACATTCTAAACAATTAACAATGAAGAATTTTCCCATAGAAAGAATGCATTCTGCTATTGATAACTGGCTTCAATGTTTAAAAGACTGTACTTTAAAGACTACTTCAAATAACCTTTATATGTATATATAATAATACAATTAAGAAATTATTTTTCTTTGTAACAACATGGCGAGACTATGTATAATTATGTAATTGTCGAATATATGACCTCCTCCTCCTCTATGACCTCTTATATGACTTCTTATATGACCTCCTCCTTCTTGTTGAAGATGAATTATTTAATATTTTTATTTATTTAATATTGATATAGTCGCTTGGTATGGTAACAAGGCAATGCGTGGCGTTGAGTTCTGACTGATCCCGCTTTAAGCGTCATACAGCGTAAAGTTAAAAAGTAATTGATAATATTTTCTTTCAGAGAGTAGCTCAATGCACAAATTACGTAGACAAAACTTTGCTAGATAACGCCAGTGTACATTTACTGAATGTGGTCGAAGCGCACATCGCATGCACCGGCAAACATGTTTTCTATTTACAAGACAAAAATAAGAATACTAATGACAAAGTGGACATGAACGCTGTACAAGCAGTAAGTCGATTTTTTTTGCAGTAAGGCCATCTGTATTGTGGTTATTTCTTATTATATTGTTCCCAGTTAATATTATTTATATTATGTATGAATTATTTTTATTTCTTTGTTTTGGTAAAAAAAGCGTGGCGTTGAGTTCGGCCACTGAACACGCAATGCCTCTAGAATTCGGCGCCCTCCTCTCTGCCTACCCTCCTACGAGCTAAAAAAACTCTGTTTACCCTGTAAGACAATTTAGTATTAAGCTAAAAATAATTATAATTTTTACCTTTACAGAGAGGACCCCTTCTCTCAGTGGAAAGGGAGGGTATTTATGAGTTATGGTTGTCAGTTCGAAGCAATAAAAATTTTGATGTGTCAATGCATATAGAAATGGTCTCACCGTATGGATACATGTCTGCTGCGATATGGCCACTCTTGCCTGTGAGTATTAGTTTAATCTTTTATAGTTTTTTAATTGTGTTATATTTAATAGATTTTAGTAATAATGGCGATTTCTATACTGATTTTTTTTATCTTATTTGTAGAAAATAAAAATAGGTATATACTTCTTGATGTACGTTTAATTATTTTCACAAAATTTGAAATATATGAAGACGCGCCCCATAATTGTTTTCGGAGACTGACACCGTCAGTCCCGTCAGGATAGTTGCACTACTTACATGTGCAATACAGATTTTTTACATGTTTAGGAAATCTTAGCGTGTCGTACTTACAAGTACGTATACGTATATTTCATTTCTTTAATATTCATGTTTAAAATGTATGAGATGTCTTTGCGTGTGTTGATTTTTGTAATTTGTGATTGCCACTACGAATTTACGAGATTTCTTTAGTCTGATATACTTAGTCTAATTACGAATGCATTGAGTACATCATATCAATACCGAGAATACATTGAACGCCCCTCGTACTACCCACATCGAACAACTTAAACTAATTAAAAATTGTACTACGGCGTTTTATCTTTCTACCATAGTGGTTTCTTCTTAATAATCGTAATTAGTAGTCGAGGTCGGTTACCTCGAAGAGGAGGACGTTCTTAATTGATGTATATATAGTTGTTCGGGTCGCTGTGCGCGGCGTACGCGGCGCTGTGCGCGGCGTGGCTGGCGGCGTGCGCGGCGCGCTGGCGCGACCTGCTGCGCATCCAGTACTGGATCGGCGCCGTGGCGCTGCTCGGCATGGCGGAGACGGCCGCCTACTACGCCGTCTACGCCGACGTCAACCGCAACGGGTACGTGTAGATGCTGGCTCATTATTGTTTCCATGCATTTTGATATATTCTTAGCACTTCCATCTATAATCAGATATTTTACTCTATATGAAAAGTAAACTTAAATAATTGAAATAATTTACATTACGTAAACTGTCTCAATTTTAACCAGAAAAATAATTTAAGCTTATAACTATTTACTATAACTAAATACAAAATTAGTTTTCAAATCATTACTAACATTTTAATGTTTTTAATCTGTTCTTTATAAATAAGCCAAACAAAAGCCACCATGTTATGATGTCATACAGTCTCGTAAACAAAATATCAATTAATCAACGCAACCGTTGATTAATTGATATTTTGTTTGCCGTGTGATCCCGGCCTAGAGTAGGATCATCCTGGTACTGGTGGCGTCGTAAGAGGCGACTAAAGTACGTGTGGTAGAGTCACGTCGTCAGCAATGACAACACGCATGGGCAGACTCGACTCGATCATTACCACCCCCGGCATTTAAAACCGGCGTGAAGTAGTGGCTTTATGCCACTGCGTGTTGCATCAGGTACTGCTGGGCTCCGGCGCCCAACCCGCCTTGTCGGCCGGCAACGCACCTGCAGCTCCTCTGTGTTGCACGGTGCCGTGGGTAGCGGTAATCACTTACCATACCGAACGCTCGTTTGCGTTGTGCTTTTCGATAAAAAAAAGTCAGTACTTATTGCTAATATGACGGTGTGGTAGAACAACGTGGGATCCAACGTTACCATCAAATATTTAATTAACGTGACCATCGTGTCGCAGTAGGCGACTTAACTTGACGGTTGTGGGTTCGATTTCAACTCAGGGAAATTAATTATTTAATATCTTAATTTTTATTATTATTATTTTTATGATGTTTTCAGATATTTCAACATACCGGCCTTTACGTTCGCGGAAATAGTTTCAGTGTGCAAACGAGCACTAGCCCGGATGCTGGTAATCATAGTGTCCCTGGGTTTCGGCATGGTGAGGCCTCGATTGGGCCCGGCCCTGACCCGGGTTGCCGGAGCTGGTGCCTTATGGGCCGTGTTGGGAGGAGCTGCGGCCTGGTTGAGGTTGCAAAGAGGTAGAGGTGCCAGGGCCTTGCTATTAGCAGAGGCGCCGGTGTCGTTGTTAGACAGTGCCATCTGCTGGTGGGTGTTTGTTTCCCTAGCCCATACGATGCGCACGTTGCAATTGAGACGGTGAGAGATAGATCTGTTTTTATTTATATTTGACTATATCAGCCCAATTTTTTTATTTAGAATTTTATTACAAAATTACATATGGATAAACTGCAATATTATAAAATTTTAAGTGAAAAGAAACGAATGTAATAATCAAAAATTAAGATTGTTTTTATGTTGAAAACCAGGCAAAAATTTAATTCCAAAAATAAAAATATTTCTATTCACCCCTATAAATACCATAAATTATTTTCTTAATTGTTAATAATAATGTTTAAATACTTGACATGTAAAAATACCCAAAAGCCAACTTCTTCTCAAACTTGAGACACATTTTAATACTATAAAATAAACTATTATAGTAAATTGTATAGCACAGATTCTGCAGACATTTATTAAATTAAAATGTGATGTTATGTCATTGGTCAGGTCCTTGGTATGTCCGTCATTTTTACTATCTATCAGTCAACCAGTTCATAAAACAGTACTGATGTTACTTTTGTTGTTTTTATTAAGTTTCTGTATTTTGATTATTTTGTTTTTGTTACATTGATTTTTCAATATTTTACATTTTAACATGAGTCTTATACAAAATAAAATAAAAATTAAAAATTAACATAAAAGTTTAGGAAACAATATTTTTTTGTTTACATTTTGTCTCATGCCAAAATGAATAGAGTATGAAGTAGTTCTAAGCCATAGTACACTTACAGTAGGTTCTGTCTGTGCTTCAAAAAATATATGTATGTTTTTTATATTTATACTAGCGACCCGCTCGCGGCTTCGCCCGCTTATACCACAGAATTATTTACTTAATACACTGAATTATGTTAATGTTATGATATACCTATTATGTATGTTTGCAGCGCAATGAAGATTTTTTATGAGAAAATTATTAAAACTTTAGGTCGCATTTTTGTACCGCCCATAAGAATCTTCAATTGAATGTTTAAAATAAAAACATAAATTATCGATACTTAAAATAAAATCCTAACTCATCGGTGTCTGTACATAGAATATATTACAATTAACAATGTAATAAAACTTGGTCAGTTGGTCTGTTTGTCTGTGCATTTCCTCACGATAATCTCAGAAACTGATTAACCGATTTAAATACTTTTTTTGTTTGTATTTTGGCAAACTCCCCTAAATATAGAGTATTAGTTTTATTTTAATCAGCTTCACGCTGTATCCCACACACAGCAGGTTAGGCAGAGGGAACCTAGTGTTAAGACACTCCGTTCCCCACTTTCTGCCGAATTCTGGAGGCATTGCGTGTTGAGTGGCAGAACTCAACGCCGTGCTTAACCTCGACACCAGAGCGACGAAATGGAAATATAAATTTAAGTAAATATTTCATCTCCTCGAGTAGGGATCGAACCTACAACCAGTCGGCTTTACAGTCACACTTCGTGCCGCTGCGCCACGACCGGCCTCAACTGGACTGGACTTTATTTTAATCGGTTCACACAAAGTTAAAACCAGATCCACGCTTTATCCCGCAAAATATTATTAAACGAAATGAAAATATTATTAAATTATAATTCAATCCTCTAAGTGGGGATCGAACCCACACCAGTCGCGTTACAGCCACAACTTTGTGCCCCTGTGCCGCGACGGCCTTTAACAAAGAAGAGAAGAGAAACGTCACAGCTCCATTTACGGAAACAGCATATAGGGTAATATATTTTAAAGAAATTAAGCAAGATACATCAACACTGTAGACGTAGGTTTTTTTGTTCATTTCACGTTTAATCATATCTATATTTCGTGTGACGCAGTTACGCTTAGATACCAATAACGTAAACACATACTTCTACAAAAATACTACTAAAATCTTTAGAACTTTGAACTTTGCCGCCAATATTTACAACTCGATTTCGAAATGTTGCGGCGGTTTCCCTTTGATAGGTGTATGTGTGCGTGCGTCGTTCTCGACAAATTATATTTTATTTTACAACGATAATTTTATTATTTATTTTGTTTGAAAAAAAAAACTTTTTTATTACTTATTTAGAAAACTTCTTCTTTCCTAAGTGTGGAATAACACTTTAAAGATGTTAAAAAAATACTTTTTTATGATTGGGTTTTTTATAGAGTAGTTAAAACTGTGGTTTCATTTAAAGTGGTGCTGACAAAAAGCTCTGTATAATTTAATATTTATAGTATTTTTTTGGTTAATAAATACCAATAGTTATTACAACACTTGCGAAGAAAGCATATTTTAGGCAATTTTTTATTCTTATATCCTTTTGAAAAACTACCAATATTCTTATAGTTAATAAATTATTTTTTCAAATTAAAAAATAGTCTATATTTTTCATCATAATGGCGGGAAAATATTCAAAATGTTCAAAATTACACTATAATACCAAATAGTATTGACATTGTAGTGTTGATAGTAATTGAAAATAGTTATACTACAGGAGGATACCTTCATATGCCCTGTTTAAACCTGTTTTTATGATATGTAGAATAATATATACTATAGTATAGAGGAATCACACATTCTTTTTATTCTTTAACTATAACACGTAAATACGTTTTTTAGATGTTACTTTGTACTAAGATGGCATGGCTCTGTTCCCGCATTTACATCCCTGATATATTGATATAAATAATAGAAATATAAAATATTGGAAAAAAAAGGAGAAGAAACGCAATTATATTGCATTTTTTCTTTTTTTCATACTTGAAACGTATCAATAAATTTACATACAATTCATTTGTTTTGAATATTACATTAAGTTTAATCAGCTTCACGCTATTTTAACAGATGACATTAATATATTTGATACTTCCTTAACATGATTATTTAATGTATTTCTTATATATAAAGTCTTGATAAAGTTCTCTTGAGAAATATATCTACTGTAAATGAATGCAACGTATATATAACGCCAATGATTAAAATGTATTGTCATCACCGCGTCATCTAAACACAATATAAAATTTTATAAACTATGAACTCACAATCAGAATTTACTTTCCAAATACATATACAGTAATATCCCGGACTTACGCGGTAGGTGGGACCGAGCGATTGCCGTGTAAGTCGAATTCGCGTAAGTCGGGGTTCAATTATGCATATAAAGTTTCTTTAATCAGGACCAGAGTTTAAAAAAAAACATAATATGGAAGAAAAATGTTTAATAAAGTGTAGGATAATAAAAAAAACTACATTGTTATGAATAAAGTAACCTAAACCGCCAGTCGCGCAGCGGCACGAAGTGTGACTGTAAAACCGACTGGTTGTGTGTTCGATCCCCACTCGAGGAGATGGAATATTTACTTAAATTTATATTTCCATTTCTTCGCTCTGGTGTCGAGGCTAAGCGCGGCGTCGAGTTCTGCCACTCAACACGCAATGCCTCCGGCAGAAAGTGGGGAACGGAGTGTCTTAACACTGGGTTCCCTCTACCTACCCTGCTGTGTGCGGGATGCGTGCTGAGTAGTGAAACTCAACGCCGCACGTTGCCTCGACACCAGATCGATGAAATGGAAATATAAATTTAAATAAATATTTAATTTCCTCAAGTGGGAATAGAACCCACAACCAGTTTACACTTTGTGCCTCTGTGCCACGAAGGGCCTCAATTTACTTTCTTCTTTTATATTGTAGTTAAATACAATAATCGTAATTTAATTATGTCAAATTTCTATTAACCGACTTCTTAAAAGAGGAGGTCATCAATTCGATTTTATTTTTTATCCTTGCTACCTCAGAACTTTTGACTGTGTGAACCGATATTGATGATTCTTTTTTTATTTGGAAGCTAGTGCGTCTCGTATAGTCCTATTTTAATTTAGTTCATTTTCGACAATGGTATCTATGACAAAATCATATAAATCTCAAATTTACATTAAGTATGTGCGCGACAAATGACGGATAGCTCAATATCAACTCAACCGATTTTAATGATTCTTTTTTTATTAGAAAGGGTATACATAAAGGGTAGTTTGGTGAAAGTTTGGTTAAGTTCAGATTATGAAATCCGATTGAAATTGAAGAAGTCATTTTTTTTTATTAAAAAAAATAATTATGTTATTTTTTCTGGTAAAATTTCTTTGTACGCTATTATAAAAACTATTCTATTAGTTGCGTTAGGCTTTGAACTATTACCATGCTAAAAATAATTTAATTTCTTACAGTAGTTATCGGTATTTTAAGTAATTTACATTTTTCAGTTTTTATTTTTTTTAAATAAAACTATAATGAAATTCGGAATGAAACCTAAAAAAAATGTACCTTGGGACCCTAGTCTAATACCATGCAAAAATTCATCAATTTCTGTCTGGTAGTTTTTGCGTGATTGACGATCAAACAAACAGACAGACAGACAGACAGACAGACAGACAAGAATTCTGCTGAGTGGTTTTTTAGGTTCTATAATCGACATATAAACCGACCTAATTTTTATTTTTTTTATATCTTTCATGTACAGAATTGACTTTTCTATCCTTTTATTATATATAGAGAAGAGATAACCTGATTTAGGTAGAGACTAAATACAACATTTTATGTCACTAATACCATAGAGATTAAAGAATTTTAAATTTTAATATGTAAAACTACTTAATAAAATATAATATTCTTTTGTATTGTTCTAGAAATGCTATAAAGCTTTCTCTATACCGCCATTTCACAAACACGTTGATCTTCGCAGTCATCGCCTCCGTCATATTCATGTTGTACTCTCTGAAGTCGTACAGACTTTATTTTTGTATCACCGTAAGTACAAAATGCTTAATACAAATATGTAAAAAAATCGACTGTAAACACGCGGATTTGAGTCCCACTTCCACTCTAGTTACAAGACAAAGCGTGATGTTGAGTTACGCCACACGCAATGTCTCAAAAATATGCTGGAAAGTGATAAACTCTATACCCACTATATGTAATGGAATACAGCGTTAAGTTAAAAAATAAATAAAAATAAAATAACAACAGGAATGGAAGCATGTATGGGTGGACTGCGCGTACTGGCACGTCCTGTTCATAGCGGTGCTCGCCGCCATCATGGTGCTGTGGCGGCCCACCAACAACAACCAGAGGTACGCCTTCACGCCGCTGTTGGACAACGCCGAGGATGATGATGGTTTGTATATGATTACATTATTTTTCTCACATAATATAACTTTATCATTAGATGGGATTAAATGGTGACCGTCAGAGGTACAGATGAGTGCCCTACTATACAGGATCCACACTTTATAACAATATACCTGTTAGTTAATTTCATTGTCAACTAATATTATACAGCTTAAGGGTTCGTTTGGTTTAGTGGTATCCAAATGGTCTAATATTCCATGTTATATCAACCAAATACATATATGTTGTGATCTACTGATAAAGAAATAGCCACTGGTAAAAGTAGATATTTTACCAGTTTACCATACTTTACCAGTAGCTTAGCCTATCCGGTTAAATGAAAACAAATAGTAGTTCTAAATGACTGAGGTAACTGTGAATGCAGTTACAGTCGTTTACATCGATACAATGAACCTCACCTGATAGCCCATAGCTTCCCTTGATCGATTTCAATTGAAAATTTTAAATCAGTAGTTCCTTTAAGTTACTTATTTAGAAAACGTATAAAAATTTGAACGTAGCGGGACTCGAACCCACGCCTCCTGGAAACCAGGCGCTCTAACCACTAAGCCATACGTTCTCATCAAGCTACGTCAAAAATTTTATACGCTTGTTACAACCGTTGTATTTATGTTGTTAGCATCTCTGTAGGGAGATTTTTACAAATTTCCGCTACCTTTCCTTTAAGTTGTCAGCTTTATAATATTAATATAGACATTATGATCCTTAATAAATGGAAATTTTCCAGATGAAGAAGAAGAACAGTTCGTAAACGACGCCTATGGAGTTAAGATGCGTGCGACAAACGTCTCCGAGTCAGAGAGGTCCCCAGCAGGCTCCAGCGGGGCTCCCGATGCGGATCTGCGCTGGGTGGAAGAAAACATACCGGCCAGCGCTCTTCCAGTGTTGGACTCTGATGAGGAACTGCTCAATACTAAGTTTGAAGTGTCCAAGATGCAATAGTCCTTCGCCCCCGTTTACGGAAAGAAAGATTTGTTGTTCTTTTTTTTTAATAAAATATTCACAATGTGATTTAGAATGAAATGATTTTTGTGATTTTCATATAAAAATAGTGGCAATTTTTCCGAAGTGTACCGTTGTGCTTGGGATTTTTTGTTTGAACCAAAATATATCTTCGATTTTTTTTTGGAAAAATGTAATTTGTAAAATAATTTCCGTTTTCTGACAAAAAAAAATATAACTTTAGGTCGTTGGCAAATTGAAGTGTTGTGTAGTTTGAAGTTTCAAAGATTTGTCGCATCTTCCTGGGCATGGGCCGGGCTTCCACACTCTGATAATGAAATAGTCGCTCCATTCATTTTAGAAAAAGATTTTTTATTGTCTTCAGTATTACTACATAATAATATTATCAAGAAATATTTTGTATAGTACGGTTGACAATTTGTGGCCGCTATGAAACTGGGGTTTCTTAACTTTAGCGCATTGTTCCCTCGCCCACGTGAAGATAATAATCAAAACTAAGAAAACTCTCAATATCCTGGGCAGCAATGCTGTGCGGCAATCTTCAGGTAACTTTAGGACGACCACATCTTTTTGACCGTACTGTAATTATGTTTGAAATTATAATATTTTTTTATTTACAAAATGGCATTGGCGACATCATTTTAATCAAAATGACAAAATTGTAATAAAATATTTTGTAAGCTTAATTCGATTTTTTAGTACCACACCTAGTTTTTAAATATATTATATTATTATAAAAGAAGTTTAAAAAGTGCTTTTTTTATATAATGTACATAATATTGTAGTATTTGTTCTGTAATATGTGAATTATTATTAAAGTAATATAACTTTCAAGAAATATCTTCTTTTTTTTTTATATAAAAACAAAATGTGCAAATTATATTAATATCTTTTGCGAGTCTTATATTATCTCTATATATAATAAGACAGTAAAAATATTTTGTCTGTACATTTAGTAATTTTGACTGAAAACGATAGAGGGACACTTAAAAAGACTAATAGAAAGCAAAAAGATTTTTTTTGAATTTCTTGTCTGTCTGTCTGTCTGTCTGTCTGTCTGTCTGTCTGTCTGTCTGTCTGTCGACATATTGTTGTCCGCATTTTTCTCTGAAACTACTGAACCGATTTCCTTGAAAATTTCACCAATTGCTTTGTTTTAACTCAATTTAGGTTCTAAAGTTTGGTTCATCAAAATCGGTTCATTAAAAAAAAAGTTATCGTCATTTGAATGCAACTCAAGGCATTAGCTTGCCAGCGAATGTTATATAGAAATCGCGCTGGTATGACCCTGGCTAAAGAATGACGTTCGAAACGTCTGGGTTATATGATTGTTGATAAAAATATATATTTTTGAAGCACTATTATATA
>JAATLQ010023979.1:85328-95393 GCA_013421005.1 Heliconius erato x Heliconius himera
TCTTTCATTCAATGTGGTTGTGCTTAATTCAAGTAAAATTATTTATTTAATAACTTAATTATTAAAATTAACTAGCACTGATTGTAAGTTTTTACTCACTTAGCGGAGTAGAATGCCGTAGTTTATGTAATTATAATTAGAGAAATAGTAAAAGGCAGATTAATTCTTTATCCCGCATAGGAACCTAAAAGCAGATGGAAAGTAATATTAAGACACTGTTCTCCACGTACCTCTCAATTCTCAATCACCAAAGCGGAGAAATGCAAGTAATTTAAAAATACATGTAATTAATTCTACAACTTCAGTGCATGCCCGACTCGGTCTTTTTAGAGAAGGTAAATTAATTAATTCCAAAATTAAATCTGATTACTAAATTGCATCAAGACGGTATATTTTTAACCGACCTCCAAAAGGAGGATCTATATTCGATAACTATATTTTTTTGTGAGTGCCTCAATTTCTACGTCATTTGAGAAGATTTTGAAAATATATTTTTAAATTTTTGGATATTAAACTTGTATCAAATTTACACAATTATTTTTATATAAATAATTTATCTTAATAATTAAATAGACCAATGTACTATATAAAATACTTTATTTGATTATTATTATAATTGGTTATAATAAGTTTTTAATTATCTTTGGTGTACAGAATATAGTAATATAAAAACACAAGTGTAGGTAATAAACCACAATAAATAAATAAGAAATAATATGGAATATTTTTTTGTTTTTATTATGTACAATGTCAAGCCATACTGTATAATCTTCTATACTATTTTTTGTAAAATTACAATTGCAATCAAAAATATAAATAAGTGCAGTGAATGTATTTTAACATTTTAAAAATATTATTCACATATTAATTTTTAGTAATATATGAAAAAAAAAACAAACGTAGCGGGACTTGAACCAGTCCAAGCTTTCAACAAGAACATATAGATTACTTGGCGAAAGCAAATAGTTAAATGGTTTACAATAGGTGCAGGTTTAAGTCCTGCTATGTAAAAATTTTGATATTTCTATACAGTTTACTTTCAATTGTGAGTTTTCTAATTCATTTGGAAGCTTTAGTAAAATTTCTGATAAGTGTTCTTTGTTAGGACGGCTAGTATACACTTGCATTTAGTTGCTTTGAAATATAAAAACAGTTCCTTTTTTTAAATAATTCATATATGCTAACTAATTTATATCATTTACAATAAATAGAAATGGCTTGACACAACCTAAATTTTAAATAATAGCTTATTGAATTTAAGGAATATTATGATCACTTCTTAAATTATATATTTAAAATCTTTCCTATGATGAATATTTCCAAAAGCAAAAATTTTGCACAATCCATTTTTTTTATATATTTCTCCTCTTAATTATGTGAATCAATTTACTAAAAAAAATATTATTTTGTTTTTTAAACCTGTCTTAAATATATCTTGAATAATATAATAATGCCTTAGAATTAAATTACTTCAGAAATAGTCTCACACTATCACTTTTAAATAACAAAAATACTAATAACTTGGAATAAAACAATAGAATAAACATAAATGGGACTAAATAAATTTCAGTTTTATCTTATTTACATTTAAATTGTGGTCCATTTAATTGTTGTCATAGTAAAAGTCATAATCTTCTGGTTCTGGAGGAATCTGAGGTGGGTCTTGAGGAATGTCAATGCCTTCAGCATCCAGCAGTCTGACTTTTATGTCCATAGAAAGAAGTGTTTCTAAATCATTCTCAAAAGATTTACTTGTCATTTTTTCTTTCAAAAGTGCATTAATACCGTCAGTCCAATAATCAAAGATCTGTTCGTCCTGAGCCACAAAATCTAAGGATGGTACTTCAGCCGCTTTCAGTATAAGTGAAAAAGCCAGGTGAGGACTGCTTATTTTCCCCTTTAAATCCTTCATGTGTGGACAATCTTTGCCTACAACTACACATTTAATTTCAGTAACTGCTAATTTTGAACCCAGTTCCTCTAAGCTCGGCGTATTCTTTTCGTCACAATCTCCGTAATGCAAGATTTTGTGATTTGGTGACAGACGGACAAACCAAAACTTGTCTTTTCTATTAATCTTCATATATTTCTTAAATCTAGTCCCGTTAACTAGGACACCAAGTCTTTGCTGCTGAATCAAATCAATGATTTCAGGTGTGATTTTTTCCTTTAGTTCAACAATGGGTCTCGCATGTGACTCCCATACTTCACGGTTAGTGCGCTCTTGCTGCCATAAGTGAGTTATCTCATTATATGTTAACTCTTTGATCTTTTGTTTAAATTTGTCAAAACTTTTTGGAGATGCTGATAAAGCTCTACTTATTTGCTCTCTAACAACGCTTAATACTTTTACAAAGTCTTCTGTAGTAGCTCTCATTTCTTTCCATGTTTTATTCAGCAGAACTATGCAAATTCTGAATAATTCTTCAAAAGGGTGGTCATGAGTGAAGAATAGGGGATGATATGTTTGCCCCTGTTCACTCGGAGATTCACCTATATGTAATATATCACAGAGAAGCTTAACTAGTTCAACACTGGTCTTACCAAATGGGCATTCTTGTTCATCTGCTCTGCAGCTGTTCCTTAATACAATTTTGGTATAATCCTCCCTATAATTTCTTGCAAAATATAACATGCAATCCAATGCTAAGACTCCTGGAGGGGTTTCATTAAAGTCCTTTATGGGGTCAATTTCACATTTAAATCCAAGCTTTTTGAAATCTTTAGAAAGGCTTCCTGTCTGACGCCGTGTAGTCACTTCCATATTAGCAGTGTTATCATTGTCAAAAGCTAATTTTCTTAATTCTTTAATTTTCTCTTGAGATTCTTGTTCCTGGGAATCAGCTCTCTGACGCATTTTAGGTTCTAATAGTCCTAGAGTCAAAGTTTGTAATACATATAATTGATGAGCAAGCTCTGTACCTAATGACTCCTTTGAAGCATTTTTTGTTATAAGATTCTCATAAATTTTGTTTCTTACTTGCTTGGAGCATAATGTGGCAGCTATTGTTTTCCTTTTGGTCATGTCTGCTTTTGAGAATATGGCATTAATGAGAGCAATTGCATTTTGTTGAATGATTCTGTCTTGATTTTCTAAGTGTGAAATTAAACTTGGAATAGTTATTTCTTTCTCAACATGAGAATTCTTTCCGGAACTGTTAAGTACAATATTTTCAAGAATCGACAGACATGACTGGATTATTTTAGGATCCTGTGCTGTTGTTTGATTACTAACAAAGCTTACAACTTTATTTATAAACTGATTTTCTAAAATGTCCCAAGATATGATGCCATGATCCATGAGCTCCACAAAAGTGACTAATGCATATTTTAAGCAATTTCCTTTAAATTTGCCAGTTTCTATATTATTGATGATAAGGGATAATCCCTTTTTATTGATAAATTCCAAAGCAAAGGTGAGGTCACTACTCACTGTGGATAGTTTCATTAGCGCCGCGGTTTGCTCGCCCTCAGTGCCAGTGTTGATCTTGGCCAGTATATCTTGAACCGTCTTTGCTGGGGATTGTTCAAGACGCAACACAGATCCATTTTTTATTTCGTTGCGATTCTTTTCAGTGATATAATTTTGATTATTGCTTTCAGAAAATTGCAGAGCGTAGTTAACGGGGTCAGGAAGTCCCCACGACTTGCACAATAGTTGTATGATACTGGAGAGGGGCTGGCTTTGATCGAATTCAATCAATTGTGGCACCTTGTCGGGTGCATTGAGCATTTCAACAGCAATTTTCAATATAGTAGAATCTTTCGTCGCCGACGGCATTTTTGTTGGCTTTAAAGACATTTAGTCACCATCTGACAATAACTTCCTTGACACGAACGCGCCCACAGAATACTTATTTGGGACAAAAGTTTAGAGACATACCGATTCCCGTCGACATCAACAAGGTCCAGACACTTGTGACAAGTGACAATTATCAATTGATTGTAACTTGACAGTCAACTATATATAAGTTAACTATGACACACAGATAAGTTTTAAGTAAAAAGGTAAATATTGTTATGTAAATTTTCTAATCTCTATCTCTATATATAATAAGACAGTAAAAATATTTTGTCTGTACATTTAGTAATTTTGACTGAAATGGATAGAGGGATACTTAAAAATAATAATAGAAAGCAAAAAGATTTATTTTTAATTTCTTGTCTGTCAATTTCTTGACAGACAGACAGACAGACGTCTGTCTGTCTGTCTGTCGACATATTTTTGTCCGCATTTTTCTCTGAAAGTACTGAACCAATTTACTTTAAAATTCACCAATTGCTTTGTTTTAACTCAACTTAAATACTAAAGTTTAGTTCATCAAAATCGGTTCATAAAAAAAAAAGTTATCGTCATTTGAAAGAAGTCGTAATTCATTCAACACAGAGATAAAGAACGATCTTGAAAGAAATATCAAGTAAATACAAAGATTTTTTGGTTGGTTCGTTCATATAATATATGTAACTAATTTAAAAACTGTACAGGAGTTAATATGCAATTTTTACAGTTATTTTACAAAGAATATTATGAATCCTTCAAATCAATAATTTACATTTAAGGCTGTTTCTGAATGAGTAAATTAAATTATTCACTGACATCAGCACATTTAACAGAGTAGAGAGAGTATTATATAGGTAAATAGAACATAAAGTGACAAAAATATATACGTGTAATAAATAATTAGCTTTATGTATATTTTATAAATATTAAATATCAACAATGGTCGTATTTTTTTATTTAAAACAATCAAAAATTCTTTGACGACAATGTCGTAAAAATATCATATTAAAAGTCATTATAGTTGTTCAATTCTGCTTATTAAATCAATAATCATGTATTTTAAGCGGGCGAAGCCGTGGGCGAGCCGCTAGTATTTAACTAAAATTATATTGAATTGAGTGATACACACAAATAATGCGCTCCTTTATATCAGAATTTAAGGGAGATAAAATATTCTCAAAATAAGCTTTTAAATATATTCTTTCTGTTCGTAGATGTGTAATATTATATTGAATATATAAAAAGTTAAAAACCTAATTTGTATTTTATAATTATCTTAGCTTGCAAAATTTTATGAACATCTTTTTTACATGTACCAGCAAAAACAAAATTAACCATGAAGAAATTTTTTTGTGGCAAATAAATGCCACCTGCTAGTGTAATTGGCGATCGGGGTAGCTTATATTTTGAATTCGAAAAGTTTCCAAACGTAAAGACGATATCTTAAAGCAGTAAGAATATTCCTTACTAAAACATTTTGTAAGTTCAATCTCGCAGAGAGAAACATTAATATTTAAATTATTTATACATTGATATAACAAAGCGCAATGTTGGATTCTCGTGTCGCGCTTCATGTACCTATATACTTTTATATCTTTAAAGTAAACAGAAAATGTAAACCGAAGTATCTTCATATTTCATACTAGGCAGACGGCGTCCACAGAGACTAGATTTTGCATAATCTTGAGCTTACTGCAGGTTAATCGACTATTCTTGGCAAATTTTATAGAAGATTATTATTGAACCAGTTACCTAGTTATTAATTTTTATGCCAATTGATAATTATGCCAACATAGAAGATAATGTTGTTTATCATTATTTAAAAAAAAAACTATTCTGTTCTAAGTGTGGCATAGCACGCTAAACTTGGAACAGAAGAAATTTATTTCTAATAAAAAAAATATATACTTATTTCGACGTAAATTGATTATTATGAAATGATAGACGTAGCGATGAACTTTTCTCCTATCACTGTTAGAGCGCTCGGACGGTTTCTAAGAGGCGTGGGTTCAATTCCCGCTACGTTTTTATACATTTTCTAAAAAATAATTATGACATTGCTACAAAAATTGATACAAAAATAATTATGTCTTTTATAAACGTACCCCGTTTATAAAAGACTACCTACCTACCATTTCTGTCTGTTTTTTATGTTTTCTTTTTTTATGTTTATTCGTACATACAATAGTCTATTTGAATATTTTGAATTTGATTTTGTCATTTAGTTGATCCGCAGGTCGCTTTCGTCTTTATTAGGTCATTAATGAATGCACCATGTAACATAATAGTTGAAACGATATTTGATATCATTTAGGGCCATTTCTATTTCCTATGCTTTTAATTGTTTCATTTGTTCAATGGTGCTACTTTATACCGCTTGTGATGTTTTTAATTTAAAATATTTTTTTTGGAAAATAAAACAGGTAATTTGATCAATAGAGTAGATAAAATTGTACTTAATATAAATAATTATCTTTTTTATCTTATTTGCCTAAAAAATACTCATAAGTCTACACCTATTGTACAATAGGTAAAAGTAAAAAAGTTATAATTTTTTTTATGTTTAAGCTCAATAATGCTACTTGAACGATGGATATTCTTATTAATTATTTGCCAATGTATTCATCACGGGATTGGATTCCGATGTGATAGAAGACCGTATGGATCAACAACACGCTCCTCTGCACCTGACGGACGCTTTAAATTACTAGTTGATGAAGCAGAAGACGCTTATATTCCAGATCAGCTTTATATAGGTAGGTAGGCATAGGGAACTTAGTGTTAATACACTGTTCCCTACTTTTTGATCAGTTTACTGATTACTGTCGTACTTACTAAATAGTATCGGAACTCAACGCCGCAAAGGCTTTAGCTTCCGGACCGAATAAACTAAACAATCATTCCCCCGAGTGGGGACCAAACCCGCAACCATTATGCTTTCAGTCAGACATTGTTATAGCTTCATCATGCCTCTGGCTTAATCGAATAATTTAAAATATTTACAGATTGAGATTAAACTAATATTTAATTTGATAGATAATACAATTATGTAATCGTCATGTTCCTTTCACCAAATAGGTACCTTTCAATGATCTAACCTATACCTATAGTAATACATACATATATCCTGTCCAGAAATGCGCGGCTACCGATTTTAATGAAACTTCGACTGTTCCCTAAGTTGGAATATATCGGATTTAAATAAAAAAAGATCATCCTAATATTTTTTTGGGCAATCATACAAACACACACTTTTGAAACTTAGCACACGTGCCATAAACCTACATCAGACTGATACCTAACCTCCTCTTCATGAAGTTGATTGAAAATGATCACAGAAAGTATATTCGGGTTAAAATACCAGACACACGAGTAGTATATATGATAGATCCTTTTAAAGTAATTTCAGATAAAATAGGTATACTTGGTATATTTTAGTCAAAATAATAGCAACCGACGCAACGTCTCGATTCACGTCCTTCATGATATCGGCGGAGGCCGACATGCAGCCAGATCCTAAAAATCCAAGGAAGTGGGTGTCAATGTATCCAGGGGAAATGAGGCCTTTGAATCCGATTATCGCTAAGTTCAGTTACCGGTGTTTATACTCTGTGGAAAACGCAATTTCTTCAGCGAAAGCATCTGTAGAGGTATTTGCTTTTCTTGCAGTGAAACAATATGTCATATAATATAAAAAAAAAAAAATAGCTTCACGCTGTATCCCGCACACAGCAGGGTAGGCAGAGGGAACCTAGTGTTAAGGTACTCCGTTCCCCACTTTCTGCCGGATTCTGGAGGCATTGCGTGTTGAGTGGCAGAACTCAACGCCGCGCTTAACCTCGACACCAGAGCGAAGAAATGGAAATATAAATTTTAAGTAAATATTTCATCTCCTCGAGTGGGGATCGAACCCACAACCAGTCGGTTTTGCAGTCACACCTCGTGCCGCTGCGCCACGACCGGCCTCAGTCATATAATATCTTTACAAATTTACCTAATTTAACAAGTTTATACACTTCGTTCTTTATTTTTATATCTGAGCATCGAGACATTGCATACGTCTTGTCTTATAGAAAGAGAAAATGAATGTTTAATATTTTTCGAAACTTGAACGTTGCAATATGACATGCATACATATTTTTCAAAATTTCATAAAGATATAATTTTCAGAATATTTTTTTTATATGAATATACGATTTTTACGACCAAAATTTTCTCAAAAGATATTATTGTTCGCATGTAAGGTTTACTGGCAAGCCCCACCATCAGGTAATGGCTGTGTAACACTAAGATCCATGGTAGCTGAAAACGAGAACTCATGGTATGAAGACGGAGCACCACTATCCATAAGACTGTGTGAAGATATGCGCCAACCTGATGACATTACACCACAATTGAATTATGAATGTGAAATATGTGACGAAGCTAAATATGAGGTAATTACATACATGTATGTTAAACGTATAAAAGTAGATAAAATGACTTATCGATCGCTAGGTTTCCCCTTTTGTGCTTGAGATTCAAACAGCTAAAAATGTATTAGTATATAATAAGAAAACAGCACGTTTTCTGTATATTTTGCTTTAGAGGTAGAGCGCAGTACCGCGATGCGTCCACCCGAGCACAAAAATTAAAATAATTAAATGTAATCATTCCTCCGAGTGAGAATCGAACTCGTCTTACCGTCGTTACAGTATGATGCTGTTCCACTGTGACACGAAAGTATTAAATTTTCTTTTAAGAATTTGCATTGAAAAATCAATGTAGTAAGATCTGCGACTCTTAACCTTTTATATATTTAGGTGGGTAGGTATACTTACGTTCGTCTAATTTAATTATATAGCATCTGTGAAAATTTGGACATCTACCCAAGTAGGATTTCAATCATTACGTACTATTACTTATGCTAAATACGAAAAAAGTAATAATTATTATAGCGCTTTAAAAAAATAAAATAAGTAGAGTGGCACAATTATTATCGTCATTATCATAACATTAATTAGTTATAATAAATTATGATGTCACATTTGTATTGTATGAATGTAAATTTATATATCAATATTATGTTATATACAGGGTGAATGTCGCTAAAAAAATAAATGATATTTCTTTATTAGCTAACATTCACTGGTATCTGGTCCCGAAACACCCATCCTCGATTATACCCTGAAAACGACTGGGAGCCCAGGTTCAGCGACTTGGTGGGAGCTTCTCACGCTATGGACTACATTTTATGGGCGCCAGGAAGTCTAGCCTCTAAGGGATTCAGAGATTTTGCTGAACACGCCAATGGAACAGAACTGGAGGTGGAAATTAGGGAAAAGGTAGATGATTAGGTGTATGAATGTGTAGTGAATATTATCTTTTAATAAAATTAATTAATAATAATACACACAAATACTACACTATATTCTATTTTCAAATTTAATTAAAACTAAACTGTTAATATTTATTTTTATTAGAATCATCCACACGCAGTGCACTCGCATAGTGAACTTGTTTTCGAGTTTTTTTGCTGAGCGTGACGTAGCCTGCTTGCTAGCTACGGGTAAAGAGTCGGCTACTATCGCTTGCGACGTTCACTTATTTAAATATTGTACTCATTGCTTATATTCAATTTTAAGCCTTATCTTCTTGCTAATACGTGTCTGTTTCGCTTATCTATTTCTTTTAGTATTTCTTTAAATTTCTTTATTTCCTTCTGTGAGTGTGTAAAATTATTCTCTTTGTATATCTTCTTAAGTGTTCAATAAATTTGGACAATTATTCCACAAAATTTTGGAAATTTAATTTCACTCCATAATTAAAAATATAAAATATTATAAAATAGCGTAAATCACAAAAACCGCTATAAATGTATTGTATTTGTTGTTTTTCTGGCACTTTTAACGGTTTTTATGAAGATTTTTTTAGTTCTTGTTACGTTCATAAAATGTTGAGAATAAGATATACATAATTTTGTAAAGCTGAATTGATTGTTGCAAGTGATCGTTTTTGTTATAAAAGAAGATTTTTCGATCTAGTTAGATCATCAATTCTGGTAGAGTAATCTCAAAAAAAAATGAAATGCTAAAGATTGTTAAAATAATAATAATTATAAAATATATTCTCAGATCGGAGATGGCGTACGAACACTAATCAAAGGAAAAGGTCACGGTTACCGCAAGATGTCGAATCCCACGTATTCTTTCTTCCGCACTGACAAAACCAACCATTTGTTCACGGTGGCTGTGGCTCTTCATCCATCACCAGACTGGTTCCTAGGTGTAACTAGGTTCGAATTG
>JAATLQ010023979.1:95403-141804 GCA_013421005.1 Heliconius erato x Heliconius himera
TGGTTACAAGAGCGGGAATTGAAGTTGTATCCTTGGGACGCGGGCACTGATAGTGGAGTTTCTTATGAAGTTAGTTTAAATTTATTATTAAATATTTCTTGACATTAGAGATTGTTAGTCACTGTGTTAAAATTAGATTTTGAATTGTATATTTTTTGTTAATCCAAAGTTATGGACCCAATTTCCCAACTTCCCTTAAATACATTATTCTATACTGAAGCGCCTCAGGCTTGGAGATCCACTGCGACATTTCCATGTATATCCCTCACCTTTCACCGTTTTCGAGGTCCGCACAGAGTATCCGGACACCGCTGCAAATTTGGTACTTTTATAAGTTTATAAGATACAGATTTAGTATCCTTCATGTGACAGTAAATTTTTTTGTGTCGCTTCCAAGCACATCCTAAACTCGACTTTTTTATTTCTTCAGTGTGGCTTGAGGTCGAATCTGCCTCATGTTTCGATGATTTGGGAAATGTGACAAAAGTTCTTATTCTACTATGTTTAAATTGCCTGTATCATATTTATTTTAATTAAGTTTAATATATTTCAGTCACCCAACATAGAAACGTTTCCACAAGACACAGTCGGCAGAGTGCAGATGAGTTCTTACGACAAGAATTCGCCATTTTACGAAATGGACGTAAAAGATATTCACCCTTTCGGTAAACTCCATATCAAGCTGATAAGGATTTATCATAAGGAATGTAAGGAGGAAGAAACCTCAAGTAGCTGTAGGTATTTGAGTGTAACTCCGTTATTCTTATCTGATATATCTAATTAAAATTTTAATATAAAAAAATATAGCATTTTAATAAGAAAAAAACGTTCATTAAAATATTTTTAATAAAAAAAACGGACAAGTGCGAGTCAGACTTTCCCAATATAAATATTTAAAAAAAAAAAAAGTGATTCTTGCGAAATTTCATAATCCTTGGCTGTCGTGGCGCACCTCGCTCTACACGCAATGTCTCGAAAATTCGACGAAAAGTGGAGAACGGTCAACGGAATCTCTTAAAACTAGGTTCCTTCTGTCGACATTGCTATATGTGGAATACAGTTTGAAGCCGAGTTTTAAATACCTATAAATATTTACATTTAGATTTTTTCCTTTACTTGTATTATAAGTTCTCACTTTGTGGCAATTTTTTTAACTGTAGTCTGTAGGTCCACGGGAGGTTTTGGTTACGAAGTTTTGGTTTTAAGGTAACGCAATCGGAAGATATGATGCATAAATGCACTTATCTTTTGATTGGGTTCTTTATAAAATTGTTGTTTTCTGTGCCCCAAAAGATCGTAAAGTCGAATATTAGACATTCTTTTCAACTTAATACCTCCACGCGATACGAGATACTCGTAAATGGCCTAGATTTTCGAGACATTGCGAGCTGATTGGACCTCATCGTCGCATTTTTTATCAGAGCGAGCAAAAGAATATACCTAATTTCATTTTATCGACTAAGTATCGAACCCACAACTGCTTACAGCAGTGGTTCCCAACCAGTGGTCCGCGGACCACTAGTGGTTCGCAGAAGCCTAAATATGGTCCGTGAACGATTTTATTTTATGACTGGGGATGGTGAGGCGAAGTTTCTGTTTAATTATCACAGTTAATCTTCATTATACCTTTATGCATTATGGTCCGTGCTACCAAGAATGATATAAAAGTGGTCCTTGACCAAGAAAAGGTTGGGATCCCCTGGCTTACAGTCATAGAAAGTGTCACTCGTCACGACGGCCTCGAAGTAAAATCTATAATTTTCCTAGATGCATCGGATATCCCAACTACAGTAACCACAGAGCCCACCACAACTGAGGAACCCACGACCACTGATGAAAATGCCGAACCAGAAGTCAAGCCTCAAGAACCTGACGAGCCATCCAGGTACCAAAACACAGATCTAGCTTACAGGAGACTTGGGTGAGGAAATAAACATGGTTTACCATTTATTGTCACCCGAATCATTTTTAAAATACAGTAATTGATAATTATACACCCACGACATATAATACCCTTAAACATAAACAAACAACTAGAAAAAAGCAGATGATCTTCCAAAGACTGAACTTATTTTCTCGAATCATGACTAACAACACTCGATTGAGACACCTTACAAATAAAAAACTAAATCAAATTCGATTCATTCGTTAGAGCGACACACACATATAGACAAGTAAATACATACACAGTCGCACATACACAGACAAATCAAACTTATTAAACCCTTCTATTTTCGTCGAGAATTAAAAAATAATTGCTAAAAATCATTAATAAAAAACTAAATCTAATCAATACATAATTATGATGAATTTAGAATTAAATTCAACTCATGAACTCATTTTCATCTGATAAGAGTTTTTTCTTCTTTCAGATTCATTTTTTTTTTAAACGGAACAATTGATATATTTTTTTTTTAAATAATCTTGTTTCCCTTAAAAAAAGGCTATAAACAAATTGGAATTGAAATTGTCATGTGCAACCAACATGTGTGGTTGCGAAATCACATGTGTGAAAGTGTCCTCACATATGTGGTTGTGTAATCTCATATGTGGATGTGTAGTCACATATGTGGCTGTGTATGTTGATGTGAAATTACACAATAAATATTTTAGTGAAGCGCCACTAATAACCGACCCAGAAGCATCAGAGGACTGTCCGCTGTCGCAGTGGTTGGAGTGGTCGCCGTGCGACGGGATATGCGAGAGAGGGAAATTAATGGGGTACAAGTGGAGACAGCGATACCATTTGGTCGATGGAATACCTGTCGAGAAATATAACCCGGAGGTACATATAAGTATTTATTTGTCATTTATTTGGCTTTTTTCATTGTTTATAGGAGTTTGTATTTTTTATCATTCAATGTGGGGTTCATCTTGTGAGATTTCATTTCTTGTGCGTTGTTGTTTCGTTCCGCCATCCAATACGTAATGCCTTCGGCGGAAAGTGGGGAATGAAAGCGTCTTAATGGTAATGGAGTGTCTTAACACTAGGTTCCCAGGTTTCGTATACCTAAATATTTCCTTATATATTATAACTTGACTTGAATAAATACAAATTTTGATCTAGAGCTATATAGTATAAAGAAATAAATATATCAATATATGTATATACATATGAATAAAACGTTTAGGCAGACCCATCAACCAGGAAAGAGGTGCCTAAAATATGCAAAAGCCACTACGATGACTTCGAGAGAGAAGAATGTGAAGATAACTGTTCGGATACAAATGAAGATAGACTAAAAGGTATTTTGTTAAAAAAAACATTCATCCAAAAGGAAAATCAAAACAAAAATAAAAAATTGAAAGTGAATAACCACTCGTCAATTTTTTGCTCACTTTTATATAAAATTAAGTTCATAATAAGAAATGAATATATTGTTGAAAGCAATAAGATTGCCTTTTTAAATGTAACTTTAGTGGATAATTTAGTATATTTTTTAAAAAATATAATATTGAGTTTATATTGTACTTTCAGCTGAAAAACGGCTGTCACCGATAGCTCCGGGTCATGGATGGACGTCAAAGAGACACATTTCTAGAGGATAGTAAAAAGATCTGTTAAATAAGAATAAGTTAATATAATTTATTTAAGAGAAAAAAAACAGTACTATAAAATATGTAACCGACAAAATTATGATTATATTAAATATCCAAACAAAACTAACACATATTGTTTTATTATTTTTGGACTTCACGTATCTACCATTTAAACTTACATATATTGATGGATGAGCTAGAGCCTAGTGACAAATTACACTGGGTTGTCTTTTTTTCACGAATTTAAAGTTAAGTCTGAGGCGTTCTGGTACTACTGTACGTTGTCTGATCTGTCTATAAAAGTGATGGATGGAGTAGGAATCGAATCCACAAGGATTCGATTCCTACTCAGGAAAAAAACGTGGAAAAACGGATTACCTTATTACTAGGTTTTTTGGATGTCCTGTTGTATGCGAGATTGAACGTAAAAAATATCCTTGATTTTACGATTATGGTTTTCAATTTTATTCTTCGTGTGGCAACCTTATATTTGACCATAATTGATTGATTATTTAAATGTAATATTTCTGTTTCGACGGAAAGTGGGTTAATTCATAAAATATCCCCTTTTCAAAGTCAGTTAAAAAGGAAAACGTGGAAGATGTAATTCAACGCATCACATGAGTTTAACACTAATTAATTTAGATTCAGTCGACAAGCGACAATTGGCGGACATAGTCTCGTTAATCTGACATACTTTGGCTTAGTTTAGAGTTACCGGTAGAGACAAAAATGTATAAATATTATGGTAAGTTTTATGTTTAAAATATTTTACTTTTCACGTGCTAATACGGTGCGAGTTTCATTTGTTCAGTTCCGTCTGTACCGCAAGGGGGCACATGGTGGTTTGGGCCCCTTAACATCATGGGGGGCCAAAATAAATAGAGGAACGTAATCGGTTATAACTTTTTTGCTGTCCTACTGGGCCCAAAATTCTCGGGACATTCCGAGGGACCCAACATGACCTAAGAGACAGCACTGAAAATTTTCAAATCGACATTATTCATCTCTTGTGGTATAAATTAGCCTTTCAATATTATCAATTATTCTACAATAAAGAGTATTAGAAAAAATATCTAATAATTACGGTGCTTCGGTGCTTTACGATTTTTTCAGATGCAAATCTTTTCATAAAACTGTTGCTTTTTACAATATTTGCACGATTGTGTATTTGCGAAGAAAAAGTCTGTGATCGCCGACCACTCGGCACTAAAACCGAGCCCTTGCCTCCTGATAACAGATTTCAAATAGACATTATTGGGATCATCGACAACCAATATATTCCTAACAATAAATATAAAGGTAAGTTTCTTTTTAAGAGGATATACATAATTTTGGCCATGCACCTGACTCAGACTGTAAACGCAACAGTTGTGGGTTCGATTCCCACTTAGAGGAAGGAATTATTTTTATAATAATTATCATTTCCTCGCTGTGGTAACAAGTTGAGTTCCATCTCTAAATACGCAATGTTTCGAATATTGGGTGGTGCCTGGGCAACGGAGTGTCTTAATTGAACGCTAGGCTCTCTTTGCCTAATCTGCTATACAGGCTGGAGGCGTCAGCACCACTTTAAATGAAACCACAGTGTTAACTATTCCATAAAAGCCTAATACAATTATTTACTTTTTTCCCAAAAATGAAATAGTGTATTTTCAAACAAAATAAGTAATAAAATTATTGTTGTAATATAAAACGCCATTTGTCAAGAACGACGCACGCACACACCTATCAAAGGGAAACCGCCGTACACGCCTCATTCCGAAATCGAGTCGTAGGTATTGGCGGCAAAGTTCAAAGTTACTTAGCCTTTAGTAGTATTTTTGTAGTAGCATATTATGTTTACGTTATTGGTATCTATGCGTGCAGCGTGAAATGAAAAAAAAACCTACGTTTAAACTGTTGAGGTATCTTGATTAATTTCTTTAGGTATGGGTTTAAAATATTTTACCCTATATGCTGTTCCCGTATAAGGAGCGCTGACACTTCCACCCTGTATGAGATGCAATGGAGGCTTAAGTTGGCTATATCATTTTATTTGTTTTTGATGAATATTTATTACATATAAGCGTTACTTCGAGTAAAATTAACAGTAAAAAGTAACAACCACCGCGTTCAGACATGCATTCAGACACATGTAATATAATTTAGATTCTCTAGATAAATTGTTATTAGCGGTAAAACTATGACGTAGAAATTCTTTATTGCAGTACGATTGTTTTCGGCGGACAATGTATCCACATTCATCGCTTATACAATCTCAGCCCGAGGTGACTCTCTTTTTAAGGATCGAAATCCTCGAAAAGAAACAATTCTTAACGCTGGCAGGATAGAAGTTCCAGAACATTCTAGGGACGCAATGAACGCGCCGATATGTGCTAACTCTGTTATTCAAACTGATATTACACCAAAGACATCTGTAGAGGTAAGCCACGATGCGACGTTTTTTGTTATTATAGTATTTATCACGCTGTATTCTCGCATATAAGAGAGTAGGCAGAGGAACAAGACGCTCCGTTCCCATTAAGTCACTCGTCACTCCGTTCCCCACTTTTCGGCAAATTCTTGAGTTACTACTTGTTGAGTGGCGCGCGACTCTACGCTGTCCTTTGCGTCGTATGCGTATAAAATATGCAAAGCAATAAAATTAAGCTAAAAAAACTTTACTACTAAAGCTTAGTAATAGAGTTTTTTTCATGAAATTATTAGTTAACTTAGTTCCGTCGTGTAATTTTAATAGCTAAGTTAACAATATATTCATAGCTCTCTGAATTATCATTGTACACGCGATGAACTACAGTTATTGCGTGTACTCTGTTTATAAATCTTTATACATCAAATATTTTTGTTTCCGCGGCATGTTCAAACGAAGAATCGTTTTATGTTTCACCACTTTTCCCAAATTATCCATAAAAAATAAGTGGAATGAAAAATGAAATCTCTTTTCACAAAGTTATTTCTTACGATGCATAAAAATATCCTTTTTTTGCCTTTTTAAAGTATTATTCCACATTTAGGAAAGAAAGTTATTTTTTTTAGAATATCCAATTTTACCAAACATCTTTTAATCGTGATCTGCTATACACTGCTACACAAAAAAAAAACTTAAAAAGAATTTACAGTAAAAATATCTCTTTATCTCCCAGGTGATTTGGAAAGCGCCACCCAAGAACAATAAGTGTGTTACAATATTCGCAGTTTTGGCTGTGAGACCGGACGTGTGGTACAACTTTGATGGGCCGCTCTCGAAGCGCGTGTGTGAAGATCGACGTAACATGGAGGATATGCAACCCATTGAAAACGATAATTGTATCACTTGTGAAGATGCTAGATATTTGGTGAGACTTGGAAACATGTATAATACATATTATTTTACCTAATATGTATTATTTTATTCTTATAGTCAAAGAAAGAAAATAATTAATATCTAAACATCAGAGAAACGTAAAAGCAACAAAATCGAATTTCTTTGCATTTCTTCGCCTCACGTTAAGTCACAGTTAAGTTTAGGCTGTGCACGCTTTCTAGTAATATATAAATTTATGTAGAAAATAGCATTATTTATTAGCAAATTTTAAGGTGTCTTACACCCAAATTTTGAGGCCTAAACTCCATCTTGTTGCCTAAGTTAACCTCAACTCTCGATGGTGCTCCATATTAGTCTAAAAACGAGGCTCGTGCAATCTTAGTCCTCTGTATGGGTCATTGTGACCGATTCTGCGTGATATAATCTCAAAGAAGATATTGCATTATGGTAGGATTCTTCTACCTCCGATTCCGCCTGACTTGCGACCACACTCCAGTCGTATTCGGATGTAAAACATATTATGTGTTTAGGCTACGAGCTGATGAGCAAGCTTGGCTCCTTATCCTTATAAATAGTCCAGATTCTTTGACCATTGAGTCCGTCGCTAATTACAAATCCTTCTTATATTTGCAGACGTGACGTTTTGGCACGATCAGGGGACCAACCGTCGATTCTTTTTCGATACTCGATTCGAGAACCGATTCTCTTTCGATACTCTCCTCTTACTCCTTTCGACAAATAGATATCCTACGTGTCTATATTTCAAACGACGATGTGCTGTTCCGTTATCATTTGGAGGGTAAAGCTAAATTAGCTTCTGAAAAACAGGAAACTTGTGGTGCTGAGTAGAGCAAAGTACTACTTTGGGCCAGAACATATGCTACTATTATACTATATAACACAAGTCCGCCCACAAATGGAAAACTATCAGTTTTGAGCACCTTCTATTTGATGGTATTCAAAAAGGGCAGCTCGGCTTGGGGTTCCAAAATTAACCATCCAGCCAATTAGCCATCTAGGTCACGTCGGATGTTGCAGGGACGTTGGCTCCCATGTGTGTTCGACCGGCTGATTATAATATGGAATGTTCGGTGGAATTGCTTAGCCATTACCTGACGCACCTGAGTTAATTGATGGTTACTCTGGTGCTGTCAATGCAGCAATAATCACTTAACCTCAGGTGACCCTCTAGATTGCTTGTCTAATCATAACATATATATAAAAAAACAAATGATCATACTCGTAGTGACCGACATTTTACAAAAAGTATCGAACATTTTTGTATTAATACATAATTGCCAAATTCCTATTCTAATCCCTAATTCAGAAAGTGAGATTTAAAATCATATTGTCTAATACTGTTAAAAGAGTACAACTGCACAATAATGTAAATTTTTTGTTTCTTAACAAAAAATATTTCTTAGAAAATAAAATCATAATAATATTATTAATTTATTATTACTTTTAAGCTTACATTCGACGGTATCTGGTCGTATAATACACATCCACAAATGTTCCCCTCAACGAGAGAGCTTGCCCGCTTCAGTGACGTGGTTGGGGCTTCCCACAACAACAATTTCAAGCTATACAGGTTCAATTCTGACGCCAGTGAAGGCTTAAAAATGTTGGCCGAGCAAGGAAACACAACTAAATTGGAAATGGAAATTATGTCGGAGGTTAGTGGAAGAAGTTGATGGAAATGCAAAAGAACAGAAAAACAATATACTAGCATCTGTAATATGAATCATTACAATTTTTGTGCTTCTCTAATAATACTTTTAATTTATTTAAATTTAGATAAAATAATAAGAAACTTTATTTGTTCTTGCCTACGTGTGATAACAAATGACAAAAAAATATTCCAAAAAAAATAAATAAAATTTTGTGCATAACGGGAATTCTTCATTCTTATCACGCTTATACGTTTGTTTGTTTTATTGTATTAAAAATATTATGTTAAAAATTATTCCTAAGAAATCAATTATTATTTATTAATATTTAAATTTTTTTTCCTCTGGCACCAAAGCGAAACACTCGGCCGAAAAATTCGGCGGAAATTGGGAACAAAGTGTCTTAACACTAGGTTTCCTCTGCCTAGTACAGAATACAGTGGAGCTGATTATTCTTGAGAATATATGTTCAACTAAAAAAAATATATTATCAAAATTAACCCACAGCTGGGCACTTCAGTAAGAACTTTACTAAAAGCGTCCGGCCAACCGCGACCGGATATGAAGACGGCGGCCATGTTCCGAGTGACGCGGGAACATCATCTAGTGTCTCTAGTGGCAGCTGTCCTTCCATCACCTGATTGGTTTGTGGGAGTATCTAACATGGAACTTTGCGATGTTTCTACTGGTACATGGTCACCCAATTTGACTTTGAATATTTATCCATCTGATGCTGGAACGGATAGTGGATTGACTTTTGAGGAAAGTATTTATTTTATAAAGACAGTTTTTATTTTTTAGACGTTTGGGTATTTAAAATATATTTATTTTTTTGGCTAATATAACAGTTTCTCAATCTTTCTATTTAGGCAGCCAACGAAGAGACGATGCCGCCTCAGCCTATCGAATCAGCAGAAATAAACAAATCTATACCAAAAGAACAAATAAAGCCATTTGCCAAATTGCGTTTTGAGCTGGTTAGAACATACACCACTGCAGCTTGTTCTACGGAAGCTCCCGCCACTACCACTGAAGGTAATTTATTTTCTTCAAACGGTATCTAGCATACATACCAACATATTCTACGAAAAGAGATGCAACCTCATGCTGTATGTGACGCGATTTATAGCCCAAAAGCTTAAAATTCTCTGCGAGATGTTTTTGAAGATGCAGATATTTTTACAGTTGCTTCGCAATGTATAGATTTAATATTCTGTTAGTCCGAAAATATATTCAATGTTAAAACAGTCGCAGACGTACGAAAGGAACGAAAAAAAAAGTAAGCTTGTGAAAACAGAATATTTTGAATTGGAGTATAGCAGATTGAGAGTATAGAGATTATCTAGTGATAAAACATTCCGTTCTAAACTTTCCGGAACGTTATGGGGCTGAACGCATATTCTCACTTTATTTTACGATTGGATATCTCTAATTTTAGACGTTCACTCCTGTCAGAGTATTCGTGGTCACGAACTGTCTTACATATTGGAAAGTGAATTCCAAGTATTTTACATTTGTCCCTATTTTTTACATAGCGTGTGGATAATTCAGGACTTTATTGGATATCTACACATACTATATTGTAAATAGCTTTAAACTGTAAGGATATTTTTATGACTGTATTTATTTATTAGCTTTCATTTTATATATTTATAGATAAAGAAGCAAGCGTAGATGATAACGACGCCATCACAACAACAACTCTAGCGTAAGTATAGATAAACTCAAGAGAAAATTTTCTTTCTTAGAGCGCGAAACGCTACATTTACTGTATACCTCATTTCCCCGTCCACTCTCATCAACCTGCACTTACATGCCTTCCGGAAGGTCCACAAGCTATTTATGTTTGTCGGTTATTTAATTATCACAACACTCGTACGAGGGTCCGAATTTCAATATATCGTTTTACTTCCTTTCTTTGGTATCGGTAGACATAGGAGCTCGGGCAATGGAGTAAAGCTTTAATGCACATAAAACGGTCCTTTATACCTCACTTCCTTGGTTTGTTTTTTTGTAAGCCCTTCCCCCTGCAACCATACTCACACGTGAAGAATTCATGGAAATAAAACATAACAGTTTGTTCTCGTATTTATAGCCCAAGAATTAAGCCCAAACCTGCACAAGTAAATCAAACTGAAGAAGAATGTCCAATGACAGAGTGGGAAGACTGGTTGCCATGCGAAAATGACTGTATAGACGGCGTAATAGAAAACGGGACACAAATACGATTCCGTTATCATAAAATCAACGATGTCGTAACTAAAGATAGAGTATGTATATTGTAAATGTGTTTATCTTGTATGTATGGTTATTATAATTATAAAGTAATGAAAAATATTTTACATTACGTCCAACAGCTTTACCCAAATCGAAATAAAGTCATACGTTCAAATTGTTTTAAAGTTTTCGTGCTTATTAGTGTCCGATCGAAACAAGGTTTTTAGCCGAAACCGAAACTTTTTAATATAAAGAATAATTAAAGACAAACTGAAACCATCGATAGAGATGGTCATTACCAACTATTTTTATCCCAAATTGCATGGTCTGAAATTTTACAGTTTTCGAGATATATGACGCACAATTTTTTTTTCTCTAATATCATCATTTGAGCAATAAAATGGTTAAGAAGATTTAATTTGAGGGAATTTTGTAATTTCTGATGGATAAAATAGCCCAATTGAAGTTTTTTTAAGTTGCAAAGATTGTAAAACTTTAAAATATTATCTCAAGTAGGTATCTACGACTTAACTTTAAAGAGAACGAACAAAATGTAAAAAATTTAGATCAACTATTTTAAAAATATCCTCACTTTGTCCTCTTTCATTTGATACGAGTTAAGTATTCATTTCCAGATATTACATAATTAACAAACTCGTGTAAAAGAAAGTAGATGTAGGTAAAAAATACCATAAAAGCAATGGAATTGTGTGTTGTAGGCAACGGCCCTTATACAAGAGAGATAAGCGCTCATTTAATAAATATTTGTCCTTATCTTAATAATTAAATATAGAAATAAATTTATGAATTTTATTGTTATAGGAAGAAATATCAGATTATTGCTGGGAAAATTACTCTACATTCGAAATGAGACCGTGTACAGCGACGTGTTAAAGTGAAATGAAAACATTAATTCTTTAATATAATTATAGAACCTTTGTTTTTAGTTGTATTGTCGTTGTAATTTTATAAATATTTTCTAATTTCATGTGCTGTTTATTTTTAACCTACTTCCAAAAACGCTCGAGGTTGCTATAGTCGACAATATATTTTTTTTATGTGTGTCTCTCGATTTCTCGGACATTTGCGGACTGCTTTTGAAAATTCTATTTTAATTTGAAAAACCGTACTTAATATATATACTTAATATTGTCACCAAGTTAGGATCTGATGATTAAACCCCAGGTAAATCGAGAGATACTTCCAATTTTGTAGGCACTTAAGTTTTGTGCGTTTCATATAATTTCTTAAATATTTCTTAATACACTGCTGCTTGTAATCAGCATCTGATGATACTCCTTATGATAATAGAAGACCAATTCCTAAACGATTAGAAGGTAGGGAATATTTATTTGAATATTATATGATTTTTATAACGCTAGCTAGCTATCAAATTATTCGGATAACACCTACCTGCCAAGGTACCTGGCCCGAGTAGGCGAACGCAAGTTGCTATCCGTGTTTGTTTAAATTATAGGGTTAAGTTGTGTCTTTGTACCTATTATGTAAAGATTAAAATGGCACTGACTCTGAAAAAAACAAAATTTACACATTAAATAGGTATGTGATTATCAATAATTATCTTAAAATGTGCATATTATAATTTAATTTAAATCATCGAGATATGACGGTATACCAGCAGAACTGATAAAGTGTGGCGGCTCGAGTTTTACTTCGGCTATTCACTGTCTAATGATCCGGAAAATAAACTATGTCTGAACTGGGACATAGGTGTAATTCCCTTTGCACAAAAAGGTGATACTCTCGCTTGCAACAACTATAGGTGTATGACTCTGCTTAACACTGCATACAAGGTGTTATTTGTGGAAAACAGCCGTTGTCAATACCAAAGCAGTTTCCGCCCAGGTAAAACAACGTCAATTCCGATCTTTGCACTTCGTCAGAAACTCGAGAAAATGTATGAATTTAATGTCCAAACGAAGAACAAAGAACGAAACATCACCGCCCTTCACAACAACGCGTGGTTCTCAGACCACTTATCTGAACAAGGAGTCGCACTAGCTTATCTCCTCTTTTACACAGCCCCTGAAAAGTGCGTTTAAGACACGAAACAAGAGACAGCTTGGATTTTAGAAAACTGACCTAATGCGTGCATCATCACGGATTTCGTTAATTGTTTAATAGCAAGACAAAATACCAAAAAAACAGTTGAACACCTGGGAATGTCATCGTAGAATCAGAATTTGAAAGGTGTTAAGATTTTGTACATCCGGGCTCTGTGGTTACAAGTGGTAACAATGTGACCATCGACATCAGGAGATAGATAATGCTCGCAAACAGATGGATGCTGCTTTGACATAACACTTCAGATCTCGTCTACTTTACAAAACTTAGATACGCTCTGTCCTCACCTACAGCTCCGAAACATACGATCTCAGTAAGTAGGACTAGAATGTCTTACTGACCTACGAGCGCAAAATATTAAGGAAAATCTTTGGTCCTATCTGTGAGGACGGTGCATGGCGGATTCGATGGGACCATGAACTTTATGACCTGTACAAAGGCACTAACATCATACAAGTAATCAAAATAAGCAAACTATTTCGGCTGAGTCACGTTCATCGTATAGACAATAACAGAGTCCCTAAACGTTTGCTTGAGTCGGTAAGGTAAACGCAGTATCAGAGGACTCGCTTAGATGGATTGATGGAGTTACCTAAGACCTCAAGACTCTAAGCTTCAAAAACTGGAAAAGAGTGGCACTTAATAGAGGGATGCAGAAAGCGTCAGAGGAGGCCAGTGCCTATAGAGTGCTGCATGGCCATTGATAATGATGACATATAAAACCACCCAAAAGGCATTTTATTTTCAAACTTTAAATACTAATAAATTATAGAGCGCAGATACCGCAAAAATTTTACATTAAAATGTGGTGTTTTATCATAGGTAGAGTTATATTTTTACAATCTATAGAGTTATATTTAAACATCAATCAAAGAAATCTTCAATACGGACGACGTGGCTGATGTCAATTTTTTCTAACACGTAAAAGAAACGTGGCTGGAGAATTCGTATCCGTACAAATGTGATATAAATAAAGGTTTGACAAGCTTTATTTTGCTTGCTTATATATTTTGTCTCAGGCTCAAATGAATAGACTATTATAGTTTTTTCATGTACAGAATACAGATTTTATAGTCTGTCATATTTCAAATCTGTCAATTCTTCTTACGTCATCTCATGCGACATTTTGTGAATTGTGATGCTCTTGTTTCCGATACTGTAATAAAAATTTAAAAAACTATTATTATATTATATTTTAATTTTCAAATGCTACTATGCTCGGAAAGAAACCAAAATCAGGGCTAAAACGTTTTCTTGGTGTAACTGCTGCATCTATTTTCGTTATCGAAGCTGCGGGCATCGCCGTAAGTTACGGACTGTGGTTCAAATTAAATACTGAAAGAGGTAATTTTTCAATTAAATGCTACTTAGTTTTTAATACATAAAGAGATTGAGTGATTAAGTAAACATTTTAATTTAAAATGTTGTTTAAAGTTATCATACTTATGGTAATCGATATATAGATAATCGATTATAGGCAAATCTTAAAATAGGACAATTGCTTAAATGTACTTTTTTTTAGCGCAATCAACATTTCTAGATATTTCTTTGTCATCTTTCAGATTTCCGTCTGTATATGCACAAAAATTATAATTGGATTCTTGAAGGATATTACAAAGTCGGTGAAACTATTGGGGGACAAAAGACTCGTGACCTTGACAAACAAGTCTGGACCAACGAAGGCAAGATCTAAATCGGTGAGATGAGTATTGCGGCTAGGTCTCTGTTCTGGGTGGTCTCCATTGGAACCCTCAGCTACGGCCTCTTCGCGTTTGTCAAACCTGATGATGAACTACTCAAAAAGGTCATTACATGTATGAATTATATTGTAACTGTGTTGTGTGGTCACTGATTTGTTATTTGTTTAACTAATATAGTATATAAAAATATATATAGAATTGGGAAAAATAAATAGCTGATGGTTTATAAACATTATTATTAAGAAACCGAAACAAATATGTAGAATACAATATACTAACCGTGGTATATTTAACAACATATTATAATATTAAAGGATTAGATTTGTAAATTATAATTATTTACTGGTTTATTGTCACTAGCTGACATATTATTCCTATTTATCTTCACACATTTTCTTTGTTTTGCTCATATTCAAAAATCCCAGTAACAGATCCTCCCATCTTTATCCATTTATTTTTAACACATACGTAAAACTATACAATTCTTCCATTATGTTCAAATATAAAAATATTTGAACATAATGGATGAATGGTATATATGTTTTCTATATATTTTTTTATAAATATACTTATATATATATGCTTATTAAGCCTTTTTAACATATTTATTTATTTTACTATTACTAATATTAAAAAAAACCTCTAGACTAATTGTTTTTTAAGTTTCAAAAGTCAGTGAACACATAATTATAATTAATTACATACTTTTACATCTTACTCATCATGTTTGATCTAGTTGTAAAGATCATATTTTAAAACTAATATTACAAAACAGGAAATTTTAGTTAAAATTATAAAATTGATTTTTATACATTGCAAATTATAATATTTAAAAGATTTAAGAATAAAATTAAGAATATTTAATAATAAAGAATTAAAGTGTTTTATTGGTGTAAATGTATTTATTAGATGAAGTTTTTTTTGCTTTTTCAGTTTGATACAGAATCTAAGCATACAGATGCTAGAAAAGCAACACGCCAAACCATAGCAATATTAAAACAAGCAACTGACCCCAACTCTGAAATTAATAAGAAAGTTGAAGAATTACTCAAAAAAGCAAAATGAGTGACAAAAGCTCAATTTTAGACAGATTGAGCAAAAGAGACGCTCAACGCTTAGAAAAGCTACAAAAAGCGCATAAAGCTAGAGAGGAAGTGGATGCCACTAATGAAAATGAAGATTATTTTTCCGGAGCCTTCAAAGTTAGGTCAGAAGCCATTGAACAGATGTTGTCGCAAATACCAACATTAGAAACGAATGTGTTGCCACAACACTTTGATAATATTAAACATGAAGTTAATGAATTACAGAAATTTGTGGTTACATCTTCATTCTTCCTAAAGGAATTTAATATCAGAAAATATTTGGGTATCGTACAGAACTTACAATCAAAGTGCTATGAGTTAGAAGATAGATATGTTCCGCGTAAGAAATTTGGTTTTACCAGAAAGAAACTCCCTAAATCGCACAGTCAAAAACAAGATTCAGTAGATGAAAACGATGGTGCCAGCAAAAAGGATAATAAATGGGATGAGAAACTATTTGGATTTGACTCTCAAGAGGACAAAGTGTTATCTTTAGAGAATGAAGATCTTTTCCAGCGGGATGTTGCTTTGCGTAATTTGAAGAATTGTACCATAGGTTTACGTGGCGTTATGGGAACTTTACATTTGACCAATTTGGACAATTGTATAGTGCTTTCTGGGCCTGTGACTTCATCGGTTTTCATAGAAAAGTGCACAAATTGTACAATAGTGGCAGCATGTCAACAACTAAGAATGCATACATCTAACAAATGTGACATATATCTGCATGTGACAAGTAAAGGGATTGTGGAAGATTGTTCAAATATACGGACAGCTCCATATAACTTAACATATGAAGATTTAGAAAAACATTTCTATATGTCATGTTTAGATAGGAATTCTAATAATTGGGATCGTTTGGATGACTTTAATTGGCTGGCTCCAGATATACCAAGTCCTAATTGGTCAGTGATGGATGTGTCACAGCGTGTCAGTAGCTGGAACGACTGGTGGACTAAGACACCATTATAAAACAAGCTAAATATCTAATTCATTTTACAGTTCATATCCTCCTTTATATATTAATGTATAATTAATATTATTTATGACTGATTTTTATGCTCGATTTAAACCTTGGTAATTGAAATTTCAAATAATAAAAAGACAATGAAAAATACAAGATTTTCCTGGCTTTATTAATTGATTAAATTATCGTGTTATTGTGGTAACTGCTTCTTCTTAATTTAATTTCTAGTTAGTACATAGGTTTGCTAAATAAATAATAAATTGTATTTAGATGTAACAGCATAGATAACAGAATATAGATGGCTTTTATTAAATAATATTATTTGTAATTAAAAGAATTTTGTAGAAGGTTTTGTTTTAATTTTCTATGAAGAATGCTTAATAAAAGAGGCCATCGTGGCACAGCGTCTGACTTGAAATGTGACTTGTGTGTTTGATTACCACTCGAAAGTACTAAAAGGGAAATATAAGGCCAAAGTGGCATATTAAAGTTGCACAAGTGGTAATGGATGTGATCTCTACTTAAATGATTTTATTTTCTTTTCCCACCTCTTTTAAGACGAAAGTGTGGCATTGATTACTGCTACTCAAACACACACAGATTGGGCAGCTACAAGATGAGTTTGGGTTCAATGGCTCAAAAATTAAAGAAATTTATAATAAAAATATTATATTTAATAATTATTACATCATTCAAGCTTGCATTTTAAAAAAAATATGTAATTATTCATAGATGTTTACAACACAAACAAAAAATTTTAGAATGAAGTCACACATACATATTGAAAAATCTATATTTAAATCATTTTCTCAGTTATTTATACGCAATTGTACTCAAGTATAACAATATAAATATAATGTATAAACTTTGAGCGTAATCATTAAAAAGTTGCTTTAGGTGGCATAAAATGGATAGAAAACGCGTAACAGCGACATTTACTTCATTTCTTTTTTTTATATGTAATAGAGCTAATTAATCTATCTAATATTTTTTAACGACATGCTGATAACATTATTCAAAAAAATAAATATATTAGGCAACTTTCAATCAAAATAAATAAAAATAGGAAAATACTTAATTTTAAATTTTATTTATTTTTACATTGTGTTAAGAATAAATGAAATGCGTAAAATTCACAAAATTATTTAATATCATAATTTAACTTCGAGACATTAAAATCTGATGATAATGATATAATAAATATTTACAACAAACAGTGTTTTATATAACAAAATGGAGATTCTATTGTTTTTTTTTTCAAGGAATGTGTTTTAAGTGAATTAATAATATAAAATAAAGGATTTTTATTACGGAAATAAAAAAAATGAGCTGTGATTTGCAAATTACAATAGAAAATATAAAATAAAGTAAATTAGTTTTCAGTATAAATAATATAATATGATCAATTATGTCTTTATTAAATAAATATATAAAGTATTAGAATATTTTATATGAGAGAGTATTAGTAAAGTTATAAACAAAAGTATTATTTTATCCATTTTAAATTTTTACATAAAATATCTAAATTACTCAATTTATTATTATTCTTTAATAATAATAACACTAGAATATACAATGAATACAAGAAAAATTGCAATATAATATATCTATTAAAGATAAAATATAAAAAGTAAGGTACTGTAAAAGATTTAAGTCATGGTCATTAAAACAGATTTTTAGTTATTAAAAATATATATTTAAATCTATGAGTTTTCTAAATAACATTTTTTGTGAAAGTTGTCGATGATGTTTTCCGAGTATATTACATGGAGTATTTTAAAAAAAACTATAATAAGTTGAGTCTCCACAGAGTGAATATGTACATATAATTATATATTTTTTTCTTAATTGCATAAGGTATTATACTACTCAGTTAAAGATCCTTTTGAAGTGATATTTAATTGAATACTATTATTATATGAAACATTTCCTACATATAAATAATACAAATAAAAACTAAAATTATATAATAATAAGTACACGAATATTTATTGCTGAAAAATAATCACGGCATATTAAGTTTAATTAATTTCAATAATATCGTCGACACAAAAACAAGTAAAAATTCTATAATCCTAATATTTTAAGGCTAATTGCGTAACATTAAAAAACAATCTATGCTTTTTAATAGAATTAAGAAGACGTTTTTGCTCTTATTTCATTAAATAAATATTTTGTAATATTGTAATTTTATGTAGAATTTTTTACTATACTCATATTTAAACCTGTACCTTTTTGATACTATAAAGATTTTTTAATTTTCTTTACAATTCCAATTATGGTGCAGCTTTTGATTGTAAACGCGATTAAATGAATGAAATGATGAATGAATTGAAGTTGTGGATTCGATGTTTTCTCGAGGAAACAAATTAAAATTTTTCCGCTTTGTTAAAAAAAACGGGCAGTTGAGTTCCGCCTTCTAACATTTTTTTTCTAACTATTCTGTAATGTTGCGGAACAAAACGAAACATAAAAAAAAGAAAAATGATTCTAATTATAACAATTAAAAAAGTAATAAAATATTAAATAAGAATCTAATAATTTTATTATTCAGCTATTACAAAAAGGGACAGGTTCAAATCAAATCCATCTAAAATTCAAAACAAAAAACCTAAAACATCCTCACGCAAAATTGGCAACCCTTTTCAAAATAATACACAATATAATATTATTGTTAATAATATAAATATATATATCACCAATTAGGTTTTTTATGTGTAATGGTCCACTGCTGGAATGTATTGTTGGGGTCGCACGGAGCTAAGCCAAGTTGACGGGAATTAGCTTGTAGGGTAAGACAATAGCTGTGCAAACGATGTATTAAATGATTGTGATCGTCGTCGTACCTAAAAATAGTGAAAAAAGTTATAAAATCATTTGTTTTACTTAAAAAGTCACACTAACGTGTTTTGTTATAAGCATATCTTAAGAATAGGAAACTTTAGAAAAAATAATCTATTTTTATTTTTTTATGTTCTCCACTTTCCGCCGAGTTCTGGAGGCATTGCGTGTTGAGTGGCGAAACTCGATGCCAGAGCGAAGAAATAAAAATATAAATGTAAATAAATATTTCATTTTCTCGAGCGGGGATCGAACCCACACAACCTTTCGATTTTACAGTCACTCTTTGTGTCCCTGGGCCACGACTGGCCTCTGACCTGACCTGACCGGTGATCTGAGGTAACAAACACCAAAAAATAGTGGAATTGATGAATTGATTCTTTTTCTTACAGAAACTCTTGAACCACTTTTTTAATCGACTTTAAAAAAAGTGGTTCAGGATATGCAAAGAGAAGCTCTTCAATGTCTATAACACTAGGTTTTGTCCTGTTAAATGCAGGACACAGTGTGAAGATTAAAAAGGCAGTACCTCCAAGGTCCATCAACCGTGCCAAGTCTGCAAATAGTCTGTTTGACAGCGTCCGTATCTGCTTCCACGCACCTCTCACCGACGCCCAGTTGCCCTGCCTCATTCAGTCTGAACAGTTGGTTGTTACCAGCGCCGTGGCATGTTGATGTTCCTGTAAATATATTGTTTCACATTATATCTATACTTATATTTTGTGTAAAGTTTTGTCTAAAGTCCAAAGAGTTTGTTTAGTTCCAATAAAAAAAAACATTTTGTGTTGGAAAAACCATTTATCAGAAAAGGCCTATAATATATAGGCTTTGACCTACCTGCCATGAGTTACCATTCGCACTTAGATCGTGTAATGTTTCATACAGAATATTCAAACAACGAGGGACAAAATCGCATGCCAATAAATACGTTTTTTTTGTAAAGCATTATAGACACAATAAAACAATAAAATATCTCAAAATCCAAACATCCAAACACATCCAAATGCAGGCACATGTGCCTATTTACAGTGAAGATATATGAAGGATAACGGAATCCAACTAGATGAGAGAAATAAAAATATTTTTATATAAACATTTATTTGAATGTGTTTTAAACCGAAACTCATTTTTGTGAAATCACGTTAAATTTAAGAAGCTGCCATCCAAGTACACACCGCCAATTAAACCAAACGTTCTCAACGAGCATGTAGAACATGAATGAAACAATTCAAAATGCTTAACTCCATAAGAACATTCCTATCCTAGATATAATTTGGAATGTCAAATTACAATTAGTTTATATTTAAAATACTTTTTAGAAAATATAAAAATTTTAAAGGTTTCCAAGAGGCGCGCGGGTGCAAATCCTGCTAGGATTTGAACGCGTGCCTTTTCAAACAATCCAAGCGCTCTGACCAACTAGGCTATTCATTCTCATTGAGCTACGTGGAAATTCTTATATGCTCGTAACAACTTATTTTTATTGTATATTTCTAGATTTATTTCCTTCCTCCCTTTGTCCAACGACAACGTTGGACAAAGGGACAAAGTATAACATAATTTTTTTCTACTCAATATGCTTTTATTTGAGAACAATGAGGAGAAATATGAATAAATATATATAATTCTATGGTATATTTAATCCACGAGATTTGGGAGATTCTTAAAAAAAAAAACAAATATTGAAAAGAACACTTACCCAAGTACGCCGGAGCTGCTTTTCCCATAGTATCCAAACACATTCCGGCAGCCTTGTTCTTCACCATGCCCCAGTGAACGTTCTTCGGTAGTTTAGGAAACTTGTCATACACGTCGTACGCCACGTTCTCCATAAACCAACTAAAACTTTTGCATTTTAAATTCTCTTTCAACTTCACTTGTTCACTTATATCACCCATATCTAGGAACCTTGCCATAGGTTCTCTTGTGTAGAAATACTCTTTGTGTTCCTCGTCGAACCAAGTCTCAATAACTCGTTTATAATTAATAGTTATTAGGGAACCTTTGCGATTCTTGGCCAAGTCGCCGAATGAATACGGCATGAAAGCTCTATATACGTGACCAACTCTGGAGCACGGTACCCATTCAATACTGCCGCCGCATTGCCAAATTTTGAAGCTAAGCTCGAAATTTTCTCCACCCCAAACCAAAAGTCCAGGATCGTAAGCACCAATTTCTAGAAAATACCGTCTATTTATCGCAAAAAGACCTCCAGCGTGAGTGGGACTCTTGTAAGGTTCAGATTTATGTTTATGGAGGCTACTTTCTTTTTCGGGAACTTCATTTTCTTTGTAAAGCATCCCCCATTCAAAGATACCTCTATAATTTGTTCCATGTTGATAGACCGGTCTATACTCAAAGGTCCTGTGGTCAATACCATCTATAACTGGTACTGTCATGGTCCTATAGTCTCTGTAAATAGGCGCTAGGAGTGGAGGTAACCAGTTTAAATTTACTTCGCAATGGGCGTCCAAAAACACTATAACGTCTCCCGTTGCTTCTTTAGCACCTCGAGAACGAGTCCTAATGAGCCCTTCTCTTTGAGTATTTCTTATTAAACGCACTTTACCTTGCCATCTTTTGACATAATTATCTAGGTTGTCTTTTAAATTGTCTTTGTCGGAGAAATCGTCGACCTGTAAAGGTATTACGTTTAAAATTTTTCATATGTTTATAATACATGAATTTTATCTTTTATCCCGCACACAGCAGGGTAGGCAGAGGGAACCTAGTGTTAAGACACTCCGTTCCCCACTTTCTGCCGAATTCTGGAGGCATTGCGTGTTGAGTGGCAGAACTCAACGCCGCGCTTAACCTCGACACCAGAGCAAAGAAATGGAAATATAAATTTAAGTTAATATTTCATCTCCTCGAGTGGGGATCGAACCCACAACCAGTCGGTTTGTGCTACTGCGCCACGACTGGCCTCGATTTACAATTTTATAATATTTAAAATGTAATGCTTTTAAAATATATAATTAATATATAAATATATAATAATGAGACAACGCAGAAACAACTAAAAAAGTTTTCAAATAAAGAATTATAATTACAATAATTTCCATCTTTGTTTTAGCTCTATATAGGGTAAGCAAGGGAAGCATAGTGTTAAAATATTCTATTCTCTGTCTACCTATCCATCCAATTTCACTTTGTTTCACATTGCTTGTTGAGTAAATCAATTCTTACTTTCTACTTTATATTAGCAAACCGCAGAAAATATTTTATTTATTATATTTATAATTGTTTATTTGTTCAATTCCCACCCGGAGGAGTGAATTAGTTTAGTTCCTCGCTCCGATAACATGACAAAGCGTGGTGTTGCATTTCGCTACGCAACATGCAATGTCTCGAAATTTGTGCGTTCCGTGGGGAAAGGTATGTCTTAAGACATTAGACACTAGGTCTAATCCTGCCTACCCTGCTATATTTTGGATGCAGCTTGAAGATAAAAAAAATCTTGAGTTCCCTGTTCTTTGTTTTTACAAAACAAAATTAAAACTTATATATATATGGACTAAGTCTCAAACAAAGTTTATTATCATTAACCAACGTCGCGTTTACTGCCACACGCTTGTATCACGAGAGCAAGCGTGTGACGGGTAACCACGACAGGTTGCGGGTTTGATTCCCATTGGAAGAAATTGTAATATTTATTGTAGGAATGGAGTGTCTTAACACTAGATTCCCAAGTTCCCTCTTGCCTAAATATTAACTTACCAATACAACTTCGTGCAATAAATGTGGCGGCGATCTATCAATAACTGTATGTACAGTGCGCATTAATACCGAAAACCCTTCATTGTGGAACACAATGATGACAGACGTTGTCGGCATATCCTGTGGGTAGTGCCAGAATTTGCACTCGTCTAAACGTGTGTCGGGAATTGATCTGGAAAAATGTAAAAATAATAATATAAAAAAATCCTGGTATGAGTCTTTATTTAATTGTAAGCTCGATAAGCTCGGTTGAGACTTAACGCTTTGGCTTATGGTAACGTTTTATTTAAAACTGGGTATATTATTCTCATGTCTTTGATTTGATTAGGTAGAACAGTGTTGTGTTACGCCATTCTACACACAACATCGTAAAAATGGAATGTTCTATCTAATATTGCGTTTGGTCGCTCTGTTAGATGTGATATATATATTTTTTCGCGTATTACTCGTATATTGCTTTGTGAAGTAGTAATAAGCGACTGTGATTGCAAAGAAAGTTGTTTTTGTCTAAGTTTACGAAATATCTTTCTGACACAACATGATGAAACAATTTAAAATAAATATTTCCCAACTGCTAAGGAAGGGTTATGTTTTTCGCGCGTATCTTGTATGTATGTAATATTCTTTATTACCTCATATCTCCAGAACCGCTGAACGGATTTACATAATTGAGGTATCGTTAAATTCGTATTAACAGCCCAAGTGTTTTTAGATAGGTGACGTTAAAAAAAATCAATCATGGCGGCTGTGGGACGCCATTGGACTTAGTGAAAAAAAATATTTTCGTTTCGAATACTACAAATTTAAGAGCTTAATACGAGGATTTCAAAAAAGTATATCATGATTATCATTACCATAATGAATCCTAACAAAAAAGTGAAAAATAAAAAAATATTTATAAAAACAAAAACCCCGACTGCATAAAACTAAAAAGAAAATAAACAAGCCCAATAATTTATTAGAATTAACAGTCGGGACCTATAAGTAATTCTTCAATCAATAAAATCTTTACCAGGAACCCCGCATAATTTAAGGAGGTCCCGACTGTTAATCCTAATAAACTATTGGGCTTGTTTATTTTCGTTTCAGTTTTATGCAGTCGGGGTTTTTGTTTTTATAAATATTTTTTTATTTTATTTTTCTTTTAGCTTTGCGCTTCTCCTGTATATAGCAAGAACATTCTTAACGGGAACGGTGTGTCTTAACACTAGGTCCCCTCTGCTTACCCTTCTGTGTGCGGGATACAGCGTGAAGCTGATTTAATTTGATTTTAATTTAATTCTGTTCTAAACTTTCCGCCTATTTTTACAGTAATAATAAATATAATCATCCTACCGAATCCACACGATATATAACCACAGATGTCAGACACTGCCTTATTGTGTTACAATAAAGTTTTTACAACAACATTTATCGACGTCGGACAATGGAAATATATTTAACCCACTTTGCCTCAATTTCAAATTAAAAAAAAACGTTACAAAAAATAATAATATTATTAAAACAATTAATAATTTTGACCATTTGGACTTGCTCCATTTAAGTCATGACAGTGTAAATCAGTTTATCTGATAATAATATCAAATCTTACAACATTTTTACATTTAGGGCTTATAGATTTCGATCATTATCACATTTATTATATAGGCCGCTGTGTCGCAAAGTCTAAAACATCTAAAGTTAAATAATTTTATTCTAAATAAGAAGTTATAAGATTTATTTTTTAAAGTCAAATGTCACTAAAGACACTACTCTCAATCCTGAGAAGAACCGCCGCAAGAAAATCAGCGGGATTTTTTTTCAATAGTTTCAACAGTGTTTGTAACAGTATATGTTGGAAATGGACTGCAGCAAGATTCTCACTCCCAAGGACTGTTATCATTAATTAAAAAATTGATAACACACAAACGTTTATTCATAACTTTTTTAAATTGTGATATAGAACATTCTCAATTATATAATTTCTGGGATTGTATTGTAAAATGTTACATAAAACAATTACAGATTGATGCAATCGAGTTACAGGTGCACTAAGTTTTAGCTTATTTCTGGTGTTATTATAATTATGTATGTAATATTATGTCACCAATTTTGGTAAAATTATTATTATTTTAACATATACAACACTTTCAAAAATATATGCGCAAAAAAAAAAAAAATCAGCTTCACGCTGTATCCCGCACACAGTAGGGTAGGCAGAGAGAACATATTGTTAAGACTCTCCGTTTCCCACTTTCCGCCGAATTCTGGAGACATTGCGTGTTGAGTGGCGGAACTCAACGCTGCCCTTTGTCTCGACACCAGAGCGAAGAAACAGAAATATAAATTTAAATAAATATTTCATTTCCTCAAGAAGGGGAACAAACTCACAACCAGCAGCGTTTACAGTCACACTTTATGCCCCTGCGCCACAACAAGGGTCTTAATAATCACATTTTAAACAAACGTTATATAGAATTTTATAAAAATTTACCTATTCATTGCAATATCATCAGAAGCTGCAATATTCATTCCATATTCACTTTCAGACTCCGCAATGTCATTTGCACGGTCTTGAGACATGTGATATGGTAAGCCATCTTCTCCTGGACCTTTCACAGATTTCCTTGACTTTGGCTCAAAATTACCTAATTCTGTAATATTTTATTAGTTTTTATCAATACTAAGTTTATCTATAGATATATTTTTTATGCTTCACATTTTATCTCATTTATGGAATGGTAGGTAGAAGTAACTAGTATCTACACAATCTGTTCTTTATTAAGTGGAGGAACTTAACACAGCACTGTCATACTGGAGCAGAAAAATTTAAATAATATATTTTTTTGAGTATGGATTGATAATTGATACTGTCAAAGCAGCCTTCTCATGACAATGGTCTCAACAAATATTTTCTTATATCAAAACCTCAAAGTAATTTTTTGTACAAAATAGACCTAACATATCTTTCCAATATATTTGTTTTTATTCCATTTACTTTTGGAATGGCTAAAAGTCAACTTCTTCTCAAACTTGAGACATATTATTGAATTAGTATTGAAATACTATAAAAATAAATTACTATAATAAATTTTAGAGCACTGGTTCTGTGGACATTTAACATTAAAACATGATGTTTTGTCATCATCATAATTTTTACTATTGGTCAATCTGTTGAAAAGACAGTTCTGTTGTGATACATTGTTATTTTTATTGTTTTTATCAAGTTTCTTGTAAAGAAATTAAAAAGTTAAGGCATAAAGGTTTTAGAAACAGTATTTCTTTGTTTACATTATGTCTCCTGCCAAAATGAATAAACTATAATTTATTCAAAATATATCAACAAAATATTACAATCCCAGAAAAGGTAAAACTTGTAATAAATAATATAAAATTATCATTTATTCTTATGACAATTGATGTATGAATAATGAATAAATATAGATAAAATCTACTTAAATATTTCTATTAAGTAGTTAATATAATTTGGTTTTTTATGTAGTTTGAATTAGTTATATACAAAAAGTAAAAAAAAAAAATATTATTTACATAAATTTCAAATTAAAATTATCAAAGTAACAAGAAAAATATTTCCTTATCTATAATGTAAAGCATTGATTGAACAACAATCAATATTTGTGACATTTATCAATTAGATAATATGAATTACACATTTTTTTTAATTCTAGGAATTAATATTACTTAATATTTATAATTACAAGCATTTATTCATAAATTTATATAAAAAGCTTCGATTTTGTGATATCTATTATAAGAAAAATTGAGTACTATATTATGTTCTCAGAAGTTTTTACAATTCAATCAAATAATGTTTACGTTGCGTGAGGTGATAAAATCTCATATACACACCGGCCACGACACATAACAGTACTTGTCCCAGTGAAATGTAAATGAAATATAACTTATGAAGTCATAAAATAACGTACCGGTTTTTAAAACAGGATATACATCTCTATGAAATTTATAATATTTTGGTTGGTCATCTGATAAAATAACTTCATTTGTATCGCTGCCGAGATTTCCTTGAGAATATGAATGTAAACCATATACCAAAACTAACACAAATGTACTTATTAGGGTCACACGAATAATTCTGCCGCGTCTCACGTTAGTTATCCGCATTTTGAAGTTTACACTAAGACTACTAGACTTACTAGAATGCCATAAAAACAACTTAAATGTAACAAAATAAAAGTAAACTAAGTATATCGGCGTTTTGTTATAAGAGTGGATCACAGTGAACGTAAACGTAGCGATGACGTTTGTTTAGTTTGAGTTGACATTATAATGTCAACGTCTACTATTACGTTTCTTTGTACGAAACAAGTTTTATTTTATTTAAAAAAATAAGTCACTGAAATAGTTATCGGATGTTTTCCTTATAAACTGACATCCTAGGGCTCTCAGACCTAAGTCATCAAGCAAAGCTGAAATTTTAAGGATTATTACTCTATATGTAACTAAGACGGCGAACTTGAAAGTGGTACTATTTCAGACATACCCCTTGTAAGCACCCAGACCAATCCTATTGGCCAATTATTCTCCTAGACGCGATAATGTTTCTAATTATATTGCAAGTGTCTTGAACAATGCTTATGTGAAGCTCCCCAGCACTCTGTGTCTTGAAAATAATGAGAGGATACTAAAGGAAATAGAAACGTAAATAATATATGTAAAATTCACGCTTGCTAGAGAAACGTAGTTTGCCTCAACTTTAAACAACCTTTAACGTATTTGGCGGGAGTAAATACCCACGAAAATTCCCGTAACAAAAAATATACATTACTTTTAAAAACGTACATATTTAAATACGAGGCGGTTCTACTTTAACGCTGGTGAGCGTAAATTGAATGTACCTTTAGTTCGTGCTACCTTTAAAAGGGCCCCACTTTCATGGTAGTAAATAAGTATACCGTCTTAGCTTTGCTTAGCTGATAATCCTTTAAATTTCAGCTTTACTAAAATGTAGTGTTTACTGTTTGGAGGTTAGCCCGGAAAGCGGAAAGACAGACAGACAAAAATATTAAAATTGTTTTGGTATCGTGTTAACAACTACATGCACTTGAAAAAATACAGTTATATTATCTCTATAGGTATCTATACTATATGTATAGATATATGTAAGCAGTAATTTTAGTTTTTTTCGGCTTTACGCTATCAATAATATCCTGCATATAGCAGATTATATAGAGGGGATCTATTATATATTATATAGCAGGCAGATTATATAGCTTTAATACACTGTTTTCTCCCCTTTCTGCTCAATTTTCGAGACATTCCGCATTGAGTGGCGAAAACCTACTCCACGCTTTGCTTTGTTACCAAAGCAAAGGAATGAAAATATTAAATCAAATCAAATCAGCTTCGCGTTGTATTCCGCACGAAGCAGGGTAGGCAGAGGGAATCTAGTGTTAAAACACTCTATTCCCCACTTTCCGCCTTTGCTTTGCCTCCGCGCTTTGCCTCAACATGAGAGCGAAGAAAATGGAAATATATTTTTTTATAAATATGTATTTCTATTACTTGAGTGGGAGTGGAACCCATAACCAGTTGCAGCCACACTTTGTGCCCCTGCACCACGACTGGCCTCAAAATCCTCTCATCCTGATATCATTTTTTAAATCATTCTCTGTTAGTAAAATTAGCTTCATGCTGTATACCGCACTCAGCAGTGTGGGCAGAGGGAACTACTAACAGTATTAAGATCCGATAATGTTAAGTCCTCCGTTTTCCGTCGAATTCTGAAAGCATTTCGTGTTCAGTGGCGGACCTCAACGCTGCGCTTAACCTCGACACCAGAGCTAAGAAATGAAAATATTAAATGTATAATTTCTTCGAGCGGGAATCGAACCCACAACCTGTCGCGTTTATAGTCACACTTTGTGTCCCTGGGCCATGAATTGCCTCTGTTGTAGTTCATTAATGACATTGAAATTCTTAAAAATATTTTTTTTCTCATCTAGTCTTTGATTAATATTTTTTAAAAAAGGCAATACCTTTTTTATAAGTAAGCTAAATGCAATAATTAAAGCAACGATGACTGCGTCAGATCTTACTACGAAATATTGTATAGTGTGCGGGGCCATATATTGAACAATATTATTGTCAATATTTTATTGACAATAATATTATGTCTGTGTGGCTAGCCTTGGTGTATGATAGTTACAAATATGCGGCTAATCTGTGGTCACAAACTACAAATGTCATAAGCATAATTCATATGTCAATTTTCAATTTCAAATTATTTGTAAATTAACGGTTGTAATACACTTTATATTATTAACGTTGGTGTTCATTTTCTTTTAATTGTATTTTGTTTTGAAATAAGACGTCCTCGTATTGTTTACTATTCGGTTTTTTTATTATAATTTTAAAGACGTAATGAGGTAAATTGAATATACATATTATACATTTTGTTCTTGAATTGAGGCCAGTCGTGGCGCAAGGGCACAGTGTTACTGTAAAATTGAATGGTTGTGGGTCAAATCCCCGCTCGAGGAATTTATTTAGATTTATATATTTTTTCTCTGGTGTCGAGGCAAAGCGCAGCGTTGAGTTGCGCCACTTAATACGCAATGTCTCCAGAACTCGACGAAAAAGTAGAGAACGGGGTGCCTTAACATTAGGTTTCCTCTGCCTACCCTGCAGTGTGCAGGATACAGCATGAAGTTGATATAATTTAATTTTTAATTTTATGTTCTTGAATAGAAACACAATCTGATACTAATTATTTTGTTACGTTTGGCTTAAAAATAAGAATAAAGTAATTCGAACGTTAATGTCTGTGTCTTTTTTATATAAAGTTACATATAGATGTAAATATTGTAAAAAGATATAAATATTACATAAATTTTATTTCTTACAGCCATGGCTTTAACAGTAGAGGACTTTATAGACAACTGGAATGCGAATCTTCCGCAGTTTCCACTTACATCACCTGATTTAAAGAACTCTCATGTAGTTATGGGGGCTATATTCCATATTTTTGATAGACTTGGAATTGATTTAGACACTGTTCTTGCGGTAAGATTTATATATCTTATTTCTAAGCTTAAATATACAAAAAAGGATTTTTTATGTTTTTTTAAATGGTAAACAAATATTATTTCAACAGCCACCACCAGAAGAAAGTCAAAATGAAAACACAATATACTATTGGGATTTATTGCCAATTATAAATACAACAAGAGTGATAAAACACTTAGTACCCATAACACCGCAAGTGAATGTCACAATCAATATAATGCATTTACTTCAACCCATTGTGACCTCTTCACACTCTATATTATTTTTATTATTTAATATAATGGTATTTAATGAAGTAAGGCTGAATGATATCACACCTTATGAAGAGGAACTGTTTTCTAAAACTGAAAAGGTACATTATCTTATATATAATTTTTGATGCAATTCAAATTTGAAAGAAATACCTTTTATAAAAATAGTTTTGTATGTTTTCTATGTTAACTTTGCTCATATTATAACTGCAGGAATCAAAAGAGAAGTTGATACATTAAAATATATAATATATAATTAAAATATATAATAATTTAAAAAAAACAAGAAATAATTTAATATGTGTGATATATGTTGATAATAAATTCTTTTTGGGGCAGGCAGATATGTTGTTTCAAAAAAAAAATGGTTAAAGTATCTTTTTCCATATACTAACAAATTTATTTTTTAATTTACAGGTGAAGACATTAGAAAATCATAAAAATCATCTCTTGGAATTGCTTAATGAACAAGCTGAGGAAAAGGGGAAAAGAGCTGAAAGATTAGAAAAGGTTATTTTTTAGTTTTCTAAGTTTAATAGTAACTTAAGTCAAAAAGAAAAAAAGGAATTATAGCATCATTTTATTGTCTGTCTGTCTGTCTGTCATATTTGCCATTTATCCACAGATTTCAGTAAAAAAAAAATAATGAAAAATAGTTAATTTCATACCAAAGGTGCATTCACTTGCAAATTTAAGGTGTCAACTTTTATTTTTTGTGTGATATACTATTTACAATCGTGAAATTGGTATGTTATTCTCTCTCCCCACTTTGATAGTATATACCATAGCATTGTGTAATGCCAATGCGGTCAATGCAGGATGGAATGTGTTAGAAGTCAAAACCATATTCAGATAAATCAATATTTTTGTTTTTTATAATTTGTAGAATGACCAAAATATAAAACAATTCGAGGAAGAACTAAAACAGGAGAAAGAAGCACACGAAGAAGACAAACATGAATGGAAGGCCATCCTAAAAGAAAATCATGAGACTAAGATTATTCTAGAACAAAAAAAGAGTCAAAGAGATGCTTTACTCTCAGAAATTGAAAAGAAAAATGCTTTAAGAGTACATGATGCAGATGATATAAAAGCACAATCAGAAATAGCGGTCAGGAATGTTCAAGAAGCACAGGAGAAACTGAATAAACTGCATAATACCTTAATGGAAAAAGAAAATAGTTTGAAAAATTTGCAAACAACTAAACCTAATTTGGAAACAGCTAATAATTTGTTATACGAAATTATTAAGCTTTCTGAAACTATTCGGTGATTTAATTTTTCATTCTTATAATTTTGTGCGCAAACTTGCATTTCATATAAATATAGTAATTGTCTTAAATACAATATTTATAACTAACTAGTGGGCGCGCGCAGCAATTTTTTTATTTTATATATATGTATATTTAATGATTTTATTTTTTATATTCCAGGGACTACGAAACCGGTGATCTCGACTCGGATAACAAAGAAAGTGATCTAGATGACCTTAATACTGAGGTTTTGGAACTGGAAGCTCGACTGTCAGACTTAAGGGTGGCTAGAACTGAGGTGGCTAATGTAGAGAAAAATATGACGTTGAGACAGCAAGAGGAGAGAGATGTTATGAGGTATAATTTATTGAATTGTTAGCAAAAAGGCTATAAAAGGAATGGAATTGTCAATTCAGTGTCAATCGAGGCAGTTGCAAGTGGTAGGCAATATCCCTTATTGGAAGGAAACTCGTAAAGTATTGTTGTTGGGTGATACATACCACTTATTGCAACTACGTAGACCTCTTTTCGAATAATTTAGAAATAAATAGACAATATGTGTGATTCCGGCCTAGTATAGAATCATCCTGGTACTGGTGGTGTCGTAAGAGGCGACTAAAGTACGTGTGGTAGAGTCACGTCGCCAGAAATGGCAACACGCATGGGCAGACTCGACCGGATCATTACCACTCTCGGCATTTAAAATCGGCGTGAAATAGTGGCTCTACGGCACTGCGTTTCGCATCAGGTAATGCCGGGTTCCGGCGCCCAACCCACCTTCGCCCACCACCAACTGGCAGGCAACGCACCTGTAACTCCTCTGGTGTTGCACGGGGTCGTGGGCGGTCTTTTCCATAAAAAAAATGTGTTTTTATCTTGTTTTAGAAATAGCGGCTACCGATTTCTAATAGAATATTATTTTGTATATTTATATCTTGTTATATTTTTATAAATATAATCTTTACTGCAAACCTGATGGTTGTGTGTTTGATCCTCACTTGGGAAAATACATTTAAAAATATTTTTATTCTTTTGTTCTATGTGTATTGAGTAGTGTTCCACTTTTTTACTACGCTGATAAAATAACTACGCAATTTTTGAGGGTTAATTACATATCTCGGCAAACTGATGTAGTACAAAACATGTGAATTGTAGGAAATTACTATAAAATATTAATAGATTAGTATCTATAAAATATAAATACATTTTTTTTAACATCGAAAGTTATAAAAAATTGGCATTTCTATTCTAAGGATGATGTAATATATATTTTTTTCCCCATAGTAAGCTCCGTGAAGCAGAGGAAAAGGATAAAAAAGATCAAGAAAGTTCCATAAAAGTTGTTTTAAAGTTGGAAGAATTAAAAGAATTGACCATCAAGTATGAGAGGGAGAAAGCAGACAAATTGGAAGAACTGGATCAGATTAAAAATGATTTTGTTAATAATGTGAGTTGTTTAGTTATTACTTACAATGTGACTGTGTGTGTTTTTTTAATGTATTTTTTTTAGTTCCATGCTGTATCTTGCATATTATAGCAGGGTAGACAGAGGGAACCTGATATGAAACTGAATAGTGTTAGTTACATTAAGGTACATTACAAGCACTCCATTCCTATTAAGATACTATTGTTCCCCACTTTTCGCCGAAATCTCGAGGCATCTACTTACCAGAGCGAGAAAATTAAAATATAAAACTTTTCATTCCTCCGAGTGGAGGGAGCCCCGTGTGTGTGCGTGTATGTGATGTGTCCATGCGACACAATCATAACCACCCCAGAAATACTTTGCACCGTAAAAATAAAAAAAAACAACATTCACACGAACATATCTGTACAAAGCTAAAGTCAGTTAACGTTAATAGATAATAAGTGAATTATTTACAAAAAGGCAATCTAAAAATACCTGGACTTTCTTAGGAATTAAAGATCTAGATAATTATCTCTACTTATAAGCCCAGTTTAAGTAACAGATAAATATAAAACTGTTGATTAGCTGATAATTATGAAGAAGTCCAGATCCCCCCAGAAAATATTTTTAGATATGGTAATGGCCACAACTGGCTTTTTTTTAATACTTGCAGTTAATAATAATTTCATATCCACAGCTAAAACAAATGCAAGATATGCTATTGATGAAAGCCCAAGAATCAAAAAACAGGATAGAAGATGCATTGAAAAATCGAGGCTAAATTTATTTTATATTTTATTAATAAAGAACTTATAATAATAATATTTTGTTTTCATTCTTATCAAAAATTGTTTAATCTATAAATACAATAAAATTGTAACTAATCACTGTCTGTACAAGGAAAATATATATAAAAATCTGTTATTGCGGGCATTTATCAATGTGAATATGAAACAATGTTTTTTTTTGCGTGTTTTTCGGTTTGTCTGCTTGTCTATGGATTTGTGCACGCAAATCTCAGAAACGGCTTAACCGATTAAAATGCAATATTCACTGTTGTATTTTGGAAAAGTTCCCTTAACTTTAAGTGTTAGTAGTAATTTGTGTTATTTAAATTAGTTGATAAATAAAAAAGTTGAGGTACAAAATGTGACTAAACGCGACAGGTGGGTTGGATCTCAAGCAAATTAAATATTTATTTTTTCCATTTTCTACGTTCTGGTGTCGAGGCAAAGCGCGGCTTTGAATTACGTCACTCAACATGCGATGCCTTCAGAATTCGGCGGAAAATGCTAAACGGGATGTCTTAACACTAGGTTCCCTCTGCCTACCCAAGTAAGCAAATAATTGTGTAGTTCAATCGGGCCAAGTTGGGAACGGGTTGTTAGTCTGTAATAAGTTCACTACAATTACTACTTTAAACTTAGAAATAAAAATGATAATATAGAAATTTGTTTTTTGTTTAAATTATAGACGATGAAGAAATACTTTTTTTTACAATTATATGGGATGGTGACTATGATTGGACTACATAACTTTAAGTTGTCCTAGTAAATTAAAATCAGCTTCACGCTGTATACCGCACACAGCAGAGTAGGCAGAGGGTACCTAGTGTTTAGACACTCCGTTCCCCACTTTCTGCCGAATTCTGGAGGCATTGCGTGTTGAGTGGCAGAACTCCACGCCGCGCTTGGCCTCGACACCAGAGCGAAGAAATTGGAAATATAAATTTAAGTAAATATTTCATCTTCTCGAGTGGGGATCGAACCCACAACCAGTCGATTTTACAGTCACACTTCGTGCCTGCGCCACGACTGTAAATTATATAACATAATAACATATAGATAGAATAACATTTTGAATCTATTGATTTTCAATCCTTTCTTGATATAGATACGATACTATATTTATTTCAATATAAAGATGAACAGTTTTGAAAATATAGTAGTCATAATACAATTTTTAGACCGGTTGGCTTCTTCGGACCACGGTTGCTGCGGATGGACCACTCCGTTGCTATCAATGGACTTACAAACGTTTATACTAAGAGTCTAATCAATCATTGAAACCTAATGACGTCATTCTGGTAAGAATTAGAAGAAACTTGTTATTAACCTGTGTTGGACCTGTCCATTCATAGATCCATTATAGTAGCCCAATTACAGCAACTAGATAATCATTTTTTTCAAAATTAGGAACATTTCCAATAACCTACTAAAATGCAAATAAATATCCTAATAATATAAAATATGAACACGGATATAAATATTGACACCAAATTGCAAGTTGATAAAATGTGATTCGTATCTACGAAACACGTAATTTATTTTTATTATTATAATTTATATTGATATTAATAATATTACAAAAGATAAGTCTTCGTTTAACTTAAATAATCTTAAAATAAATAATTTAATTAATGTAAAAGCTCTCTGGTAAGATTATTCACTACTTTAGGAAATTAGGACTAATTTCACATACTAACTTTAAAGGTGAGCATTCAGTCTTCACTTTTATACTTGTGAAATATTTTTTTATAGCCTGTAATAATAATATTAACCACCACCTAAGTGCATTGTGCAAGTCTTTAAAAATATCAAAATATTTGTATATAGCTCTGTAGAGAAATACAAACATTTAGGTTTATTTACGTAATGATGATAACAATTTTTTACTATTTAACATACTTTCATTGAGTTATGAAACTTTCAAAGCTTACTCCATTCTAATACCAGTAGTTTTTAAAATTACTTCAGGAAAAATAACCAGTAATTTTTATTCGCTACGTACGATCCCTGAAAGTTTATAACTAAAATTAAAATTATTATAATGCACTAAAGGGCTATCACTCAGCTTTATAAAAAAAATCACAAGCTTAGAATCAATAGTCGCGTTGTATTTGTCAATTTTCTTCAATAATCCGTTTTTTTTTTCATAAAATCACAAATTCCTAAATATCTGCTAAGCCATTGCCCATAGACCACAGTTGATCCGTCGATTGAGTTACACTCTGTATATTCATAGTCCATTCCTACTACTTAGGGGATGTGACCAGCAGTCCACTGTGCATTGACTGTCAATCACTCGGTAACGGAAGAGACTATACAAATGTATATGTATATTGGTAGATTTTTTTACTAGATGCCTAAAAATTGCGTATAGGCTGGTCACAGGTGGAATGTAACTACTCAATTTGCTTACGATGACATTTTAAAAAGCGCCCTAGCCTCTTCCGTTGTCACTAAAAACAGGCCTAACCAGCCATTTCAAGTACCTACTCATGTTCAGCAGATGTAGAGGTTCCCAAAGATCGCGACCTCGGTTGATTAGGAAGCTGATTTTTCAATCAGTGGCCAATCACATAATTGTTATTAACGGAAGTAGCCACTCCACGCCCCTCGCCTGCCCCTGCGTCCGCCGCCGCCATTACCATTACCTATTGTTTTAAATAGCATGCCTTTTCACATTCGTTTGTTAATGCGCCTGCGCTCATATATGTATACTCACACATATACGTATATTAAATTTGATTCAAATATTTACTATTGTTACCCCCCGATGCATACGGAGGGGTGTTATAAATTTGACGTGGCTGTTTTTGTCTGTGTGTCTGTCTGTGGCACTGTAGCTTCTAAGTTAAAAAATCAACTCAGATTTCAGTGCATTATTATTTAAATCGATAGTCTTGTTTTAGCGGTGATTCTTAGCTATGCAGATCTTTTATGAAGATCCGATTAGTAGTTTAAGCTCTTGTACTTTGCCAAAATGTCGTAACTTTGGTCGGGGGGTTTTTTAAATTTTTCATTTTGCTAGTATAAAATTCATAATTTTGATTTTACGTTTATAAACCCAACGCGTTCTCTAGTAAATTCTGGTGTAATATCAATATTTTGTAAACTTCACTCTTTTTACAGCGTAAAGAGAACTTAATGTCTTGAGCCACTCCAATTTCCGCTTTCCGCTTGAGTTCGAGACATTGTGTGTTAAGCACGGCGTTGACTCTACCGATACAATAAGTTAAAACATTATTTGACTTGGGGTTTAACTCAAAAGCACTTCATTCGGCTAAGCATGTCCAAATGCAACAAATACGCATAAATACATGCAACTGTAACACATCTATCTTGGCGATCTTCATTTGGTTTTCTTAAACGTTAACTGTCAAAGTACCGACATACAAGTATGTGTTAATTGTGCCTAAAACTCAAAAGTATATTATATTTAATTTTTTTAGAGCTTCACGCTGTATCCCGTATAAGCAGGTTAGGCAGAGGGAATTGATTGTTTTGACATTCCGTTTCCCACTTTCCGCCTAACTTTCAAGACATTGCGTGTTGAGTGGCGGAACTCATTGCCGCTCTTTGTCTTGTTGTTAGAGGGAGGAAATGAAAATAAATAATTCATTTCCATGTTTGAGAATCGAACCCACAACCGTCGCTTATGCAATCACACAATGTGTCGCTACGTCACAGCGGTCTCCATTGAGGTTTTTAAAATAAGAAACAAAAAATCATACACTTGTACATATTTTACTCATATGTAGGTACATACTTAATCTGGCCATAAATATTGTTACAATTAAAAATAAACAAAATTTTACTTTTGAAATTGGAATCTTTCATTTTTATACGATTGTTCGTTGTGTTTTCTTATTTTCCCGCCAATATAGCGTAAAAATTTTGTGAAGCTAAAATAAAGTGGAGTAATAAAGACAACCAACCGAGTCGCTGTAATTGCATTACATAAAGTATGGAGCCAAATACAATCTTTAAAATTCTCAATACGCTTGGTATTATTAAAATGTTTGTAATGATCTTTGTAACAATATTCATGGCTAGACTAAGTATCTTTACGTATCTCTATCTATTCCTTGCGATCAATTCGATTTATATCAGTTCTACGGCCTTGAGTGTGGATTAGGTATTTATAATGATAATATCTCTCTTCTATATCTATATCTATCTTAATATTAAACAAATATTCAAAAAGGAAAAAATAAATATGTCTGATTATTTTTAAGAAAAAAATTCATTATCAATTGTCATTATACCCGGCCAATAACTATAAATGAGTTTTATTGATACGATAGCTTGATACAAGTGAAGCTAATAAAAGTTCCACAATTTTTTCCGCATAGCGACGTAGGCAGGGGCAACCTAGTGTTACGACATTCCTTTCCCCGAGCATCGCCCAATTTTCAAGACATTAGGTATTGAGCAACCGAACTCAACGCGGCGCTTTGTCTTGTTACCACAATGGGGAAATGATTTTCAACTCATTCCTTCGAGTGCGAATCGAACCACAACCTACGCGTTACAGTCGAACGTTGTACCGCTGCGTCACGACGGAATCTAATAATAGCGGTTAGCATAATATTTTTTTTTACGGTAACAAAGTGATCGTTCATTTAAATTATCTAACTTCTACTTCAGTTTTACTAAGTTATGACACAAATATAATATTGTAGGCAAAGGTAGAATACAGAGAAGAAGAGGGTAATACCTACAATACGGATCCACCGTTTTAGACACGTTTGTTTATCTTGATAGATTTTATCTTGATAACAATATAACCTATAGATACGGCAACCGTATAATTTGATAGTAATCATTTTTACGAAAAAAAACAAAAACTGATCGTAAGTTAGAGAGAGGCACCCCGACTCACATATGACCTACAATCTACAAAAGAGTTTCTAAAAGGGCAGGAATATGATGCAAGAAGTGAAAAAGATGACTAACTTCTTTGTGTCTTGAAATGAAAAAAATAAAGAACATAACAAACTACTAAACTACTTTTATTCTAAGTACAAAATTAACGTTCTATAAATATTAATTGAGTAGTAAACACATTCCACTCGCTATATTCGTACACAAGCGTGTTTACAATAGTCGCGTGTGAATCGGTCGTAAAGCGTTTGAGACGACAAAGTTGACAGTGCTTAGGACGTCTTAGCTGGAGCTCTATGATAACAGAGATAAGGTGGCGTGTGATAACGTGTTGACGGAGGCATCAGGCAGGCGCCGGTCGACGCGACTGTCGATGCTACTTAAACTGTTTGTAAATATAAAATACTTAATATCTTAAGACTAAAGTAATTGTTTAAGCTCTTCTGTAAGCAACTATGACGTAGTTTAATTAGTTAAGTTCCTTTTGATGTTTGATAAGTATATATATAGAACAGTGGTTGGGTACTGCCGCTGCAATGGATACGAATACGAAATACGGTAATAAATTTTAAAACAAATAAATAGGATATGATGATGCGTTACTTACTTTGGTATACTTATACTGTTACAATTAAAAAAAAACTAAATTAATATTACTTAATATTACTTTTGAATTTGGAATCAAAAAATATTACTTTTGAATTTGGAATCAAAAAATATTACTTTTAAATCTGGACTCAAACAATATTACTTTTGAATTTGGAATCGAAAAATATTACTTTTGAATTTCGAATTATTGTACGACTGTTCACTGTGTTTTCTTATTTTTGTTTGTGTAGAGGGCTATTGGTACAATGAAAGGTCCTTTGTTTGTGACAGAAAAAGATATGGCCTTCCACCTTTTTTTTTTTTAAAAAAAAACTACTCTTTTTCCACGAACTAATTTTATTAACGAAACACATAAAATTAATTACAATTGGTGGTTATAATTTCCCAAGTTAAATGTGTAATCGCAACCGCGTCCAAAATCGAACTAACTTTAATACTTTATATTTTAATAAAAGAAATAACAATATGGAATTTGCCGATCCGCTATTGCCATGCTATGGAAAATAACAAGAAATAGCAAAAACTTGCTAGTGTAAGTATATTGAGCCTGGGAATAAGGGTTGTAACATTACGAAAAAAGCGATGAAAGCAGTAAGGGAGAGAATTCGAAGAAATATGGACAGTATTTCGGACAGAGAACAAAAGATTTTATCTCAGGATATGAAGATGATCCATGTGTTTAAAAGATGACTTAGAACTTTGGCCGTAATAAGAGCACGCACTGGTCATTTATTAACTGATACTATAAAATCACAACAACTACTTAAGTGGTATAAAAAAGATGGTCACGGAAAAAAAATACTTATGAATGTGAAAGTTTTACAAAGAGCAATATTTTAATAAATAATATGACCTTCTTTTTGCTGAAAGCTCTAAAGAAGCTTCCCAATTAGTCAACAGAGTACAACGTGGGCATTATCCGACTTCAGTAATATAGGTGGGGTGTTAGCTATGAAGGAGTGATTGAGCCATATTTTTGGGACAAAGTTAACATCAGGCCAGGTGAGGCCAGTCAAGTCAGGTACAAGTGTGTGACTGTCAACGCGATTGGATTCTATGGAAAGGAAATATTTATTTAAATTTATATTTTCATTTCTTCGCTCTGATGACGAGGCAAAGCGTGGAGTTGAGTTCCGCCATTCAATACGCAATACCACTAGAATTCGGCGGAAAATGAGAAACGGAGTGTCTTAATACTGGGTTCTCTTTGCTTACCCTGCTGTGTGCGGGATACAGCGTGATGCTGTTGTGTTTTTTGGTTACCTTCTTCTTGCTTCTTGAGAAGGTAGTTAATGCCCGTAACAACACCATATTTAATTACCAAGAATGGTCCTTTCAGCAAGACTCGGCGCCGGCTCATAAAGATCGATCCACCCAATCTTGGTTGTAATCGAACGTTCCGAACTTCATCAGAGCTGAAGACTGGCGGTAATCTAGTCCTCATATTATTATATTATTTTCTATCAATTCGTTAGCCAGGGAAATACAAAGAATATAATAAAAATATAGTCACCCACGTAACCAGTATATTACCACCATACAATATGAAAAACGGTTAAACAAATAAATATAATTTGTCTCTATTATTTTCGAACCGTAATTTTAATAATATTTTTGTTGGATTCGGATGATATTATATTTCTTTGTTTAACCGTTCCAGTTTAATGTTTGGCGTCTTAAAGCCTGTATATATTATGGGGGCTATGTGGGTAATTTGGTTCACCACCAAAGCCACAATACTTAAAACATATCATTGATCATCTTGAGTGGCTTTGGAATGCAAAAGTGTATGACTAAATATAAGATTTACAAGTAATGCAAATAAATTAAAAGCTACAAATTCAAAACTCATTTAATAATAATTCTATGTATAATATCGTGCAAGACGCTATAATCCGTATTTTTTTGAAAATTGGATTACGATATAAATTGAATTATCTAAATTCGTTAAAAAGATTAAAATTTAATCATAAATTAAAGTATATAGGTACTTTAATTATATACTCGTAGCTATGACACTTTATATAACACTAGCGGCCCACTCGCGGCTTCGCCCACATACCACCTATAAATTATTTTATTATGTTGCATTTATGCTCTATAAAAGCCAAAGTTTATCTTCATAAAATTTTATCTTCATAAAATTTCCTTGATGATGAAATAACTTTTGCTCGTAAATTTCAATATCTTTATTAAATAAAAAAATATTTGTAAAAACAAAAACCCCGACTGCATAAAACTAAAAAGAAAATAAACAAGCCCAATAGTTTATTAGGATTAACAGTCGGGACCTATAAGTAATTCTTCAATCAATAAAATTTTTACTAAGAACCCCGCATAATTTAAAGACGTCCCGACTGTTAATTCAAATTCAAATAATTTTATTCAAAATAAGAAGTTACATGCTTCATTTTTTGAACGTCAAATAATTTACCACCAGTTCACTAAAGTTAATGCCTCAGACCTGAGAAGAACCGGCGCAAGAAACTCAGCGGGACCTATTTTTTAAAAATAAATTAATACAAATACATATTTAAATATCTGTGACAATGATACTTTTAAAATTAATCCTAATAAACTATTGGGCTTGTTTATTTTCTTTCTAGTTGTGCAGTCGGGGTTTTTGTTTTTACAAATATTTTTTTATTTTTCACTTTTTAGTTAGAATTTATTATGGCAATGATAATCATGATATACCTTTTTGAAATCTTCGTATTGAGCTCTTGAATTTGATACCCATATTGTGGTATTCGATACGAAAATTATTTTTTTCACTATTAAGTCCAATGGCGTACCACAGCCGCCTTGATTAGGTTTTTTTAACGTCGCCTATTTAAGAACACTTGGGCTTCTAATACGAATCTAACGATACCTCAATTATGTAAATCTGTTCGGCGGTTCTGGAGATATGAGGTAATAAAAAATAATACATACATACAAGATACGCGTGAAAAACATAACCCTTCCTTAGCAGTCGGGAATAAATAGTAGTAAGTGTAATATCACCTCGCGATTTTCAATTATTATTTGTCATAAAATGCCTTATTGTGACTTATTTGTAAGAGATAGATATGCGGTGTCGCGGACTTTTTTTAGAACTAATAAAATAGAATATTTCTGCCATACAATGTACTGACATATATTTAACTATTTTTGCAGCGCACGCGCTTATAACAATTCGATGGCGTTCAATATTATTGTGCTTTCGTTATTTAAGGTTAACTAAGACTTATTCTGTAATGTTATATAGCCTATAGCACTTCTTCACTTCTGAGGAATGTAGCTGAATGCTTTCATACAAAATAAAAATAAAGTAAATCGGACCAGTAGATCCAGATCTTAGCGTTTAAACAAACAAACAAATAAACAAACTTTATTATATTAGTGTAGATTTATTTGTGCCGTTCCAGTAAAAACACTTAATAATGGTTTCATATACAAATTCAAACGTATTTGGGTTCGTACTTACTACCTCTTCGTTAACACATAAAAACACTCTATAAATTATCTATAGGCTGTACAATTCGGTAATATTTACATTATTATATGGTTTTTATTATGATTCTATGAAATCTTATAAATATTTAACAAAATATGAGGCCAGTCGTTGCGTAGAGGCACAAGTTTATGACTGTATATTTGACTGGTTGTGGGTTCGATCCCCTCTCGAGAAAATAAAAATATTTATTAAAACATATATTTTTATTTCTCCTCCTTTCATGTCTCCGGAATTTGGCGAAAAGTGAGTAACGGGATATCTTAACGGTAGATTTCCTCTGCCTACCCTGCTGTGTGCGAAATACAGCGTGAAGCTAATTTAATTGTGACATTTAATTTAACGAAATTATTAATTATATTACGCATTCAAGAATAATTATTTAGAACCGTAGTTTCAAACAACAAGTTATATGTACCGTGAAAAGGCAAAATTCAAGATTTCGTTGCTTAGGTGAGAATTTAAGCAATTTTTTACAGTTAATATTAACTCTATCCACAGTTATCAAAAAAAAAAAAAGCTGTCTGTATTATCTCACGTTTCTTCTTCAGCTATGTAAAATTCCAATTTACATGTGGTACATAGATTCAGCTGATGCCAGTCGTGGCGCAGCGGCACAAAGTGTGACTGTAAAACCGACTGGTTGTGGGTTCGATCCCCACTCGAGGAGATGAAATATTTACTTAAATTTATATTTTCATTTTTTCGCTCTGGTGTCGAGGCAAAGCGCAGCGGTGAGTTCTGCCACTTAACACGCAATGTCTCCAGAATTCGGCAGAAAGTGAGCAACGGAGTGTCTTACACTAGGTTCCCTCTGCCTACCCTGCTGTGTGCGGGATACAGCGTGAAGCTGACATAGATTCACATAACATTTTGAAAAGTTAGGAAGGATTTGAAAGCTACGAAGTAGCTACGTAGCTAGTATCTACAAAATATTGTAATAGTAAGTGCATCACTTCAAAATATTAAATCTGAATTCAGACGGAATGCAAGTGGAAAGTAGAGGACGGAGTGTCTCGACACTTTATGTCTGTATGTATCTACAGATATGTAGGGAAAATTGTAAAGCTAATGAAAAGGAACTATTGTATTAAGAGATTCTGGAATTGTAGACGATTGGGAGTGTTGTATCTTTTATTTTTAAGTTAATATTTTCTCCGTTTGGAAAATTGTACAGACCGAGATTAGTGATAGAGCACAAAGGACAGACGAGACATATCGTCTAACTTCCTTAGTGTGTTCTCTTGTCTTTTCTTCAATCTCATCCTCATTGCTTTACTATCGTCGAGTTTAATGATAAATAACAATTGCTCGTGGATTAGGTAACCTCACTGGAAGGATTATTCCACCAACGCTATTAGACGACGTCAATAAATGTATAGGTATATATAATTATATACTAATAATATGAAAAAAATAGATATATCTACGCTATCAAGCTCACGTAAATGATATCAAAATTAACTATAATCACACATCTTATCACCATGTATTCTATTGGTCGACAGCTTTTGCCATTTTATCGCCGTAGATGATGATAAGATAAAAGTCAACTTAACGTTTTTAGGAAAAAATTATATCTTTTTAGTCGTATTTCGCATAAGGTAAGATCGGGATAGATACCACACATTTTAAAATAGTCTCCTAGTTTTGAAAATATTAGTTAGTTTAATCCTTTATGTTGAATAATGATTTAATGGGTTTGTAGGTCAACTGATTTTGCAGAATTTTCCTTTTCTTAAAAAAATTAAAAAGAAGGATATATGATATATTTTTCCGGCTTTCACCAATCATTACTTGAGGTCTCTTCATCTCTGATGGTCTCGCTGGTGACTGATTTGAAGGTATCTGAATTGGTAAGCAGAGAGGCAGTTTGGTTAATGCATCATCCTAAATGTACACGCGCCGGAGTTTGCGAAGTATGTATTTGCAAGATGCCTTCTAGATGAGACGACGTCCACAAAGACGTGGTAGTTTTGTGGAGTGTTAGTCATTACTTAATTCAGACTCAATATAAATTGAAAATTTCGGTTAGTTGATATTCTCCGATCTAGAGGAACGGGCTCGCTTAAAAGGCTTTCGTAGAGACACAGATCCAGAGAGAATAACTAAATGCTAAAATATTCCAATGAACAACGTGATGAAAACAAATAGTAAGCCGTTACTACTTACACAGTTAGGAAGCGATGAATATTTACATTTCAAATATTCTTAGCGTCCCCTGCAAATATACTTAGTTATATAAACGAAAAAGTCCACCACGTGTCCACGGTTTTGATATAAATTTAATAAATGATTTTAAGCAATTATCATTATTTATTTAGTTTTGTATAGTAAATGGCGTTTCTGTGTTGTTTATGTTACAATTAATTGTGTGTTCTGATCTTTGTGAGCTATATCGATGACAATATTATGAGATTTATCTTTGTAAGGGTAGCTGACGGAAGGCAGCGGTCGAGTCAAATTGTCAAGTACTACGGTATTAATGTATATGATGCACATAAATACTCATACCAAAGATATAGTAAATATAATATAATAATTCAAAGCCTATAATGACAGGATGTTTAATGATCGAATTTCTTCCACAATATAATATAATAAATATAATGTGTCGCCACTACACATATACTGCATGTATAGGAGCAACACATATTGTGGATCAAAGTGAATTTTGACCAATATTACAATATTGAATATAGCTTGACGTTGAGAAGGCTGACGCAACGTGCTTATGCGAACTGTTTTAGCGACATTAACTAAGTATGTCGTGACTGACGCGCAGTACGCTCGCGGTACGTAAGCTGTGCTTGTATGGCGTTGGTCATTGATATATTGTATACCACTGCTTTTCTACAACTTGATGTATGATTAGTATGTATGTGGTGCTATTTTATGTCCCAGCTCCGATGTATGTAATAGTGTCCGCCCGTCTCATACGGATGTGTGGTGATATTTTGTCCTGGCACTCTGGTGTATGTAGCAGTGTCCGCCTACGGTTCGAGACACGACTGTGGGTGTGTGCCGCGCGTTTAATTAACATATCGACTGCTTTGCTGTAGTGCAACAAAATTAAAAAAAATGATTAAACAATAAAAAAAATTGATCTCATAAATAAATCGAGGCCGTCGTGGCCCAGGGACACAAGGGTGTGACTATAACGCGACGGTTGTGGGTTCGATCCCCACTCGAGGAGATGAAATATTTACTTAAATTTATATTTCCATTTCTTCGCTCTGGTGTCGAGGTTAAGCGCGGCGTTGAGTTCTGCCACTCAACACGCAATGCCTCCAGAATTCGGCAGAAAGTGAGGAACGGAGTGTCTTAACACTAGGTTCCCTCTGCCTACCCTGCTGTGTGCGGGATACAGCGTGAAGCTAATTATTATTTTTTTTTAATATTATTTTCGAAAATTCAGCATTAAAATAATGAGAAAAAAGCTATAATTTAATTAGGGAAATTAATTTATAAAAAAAATATTTGTAAAAACAAAAACCCCGACTGCATAAAACTAAAAAGAAAATAAACAAGTCCAATAGTTTATTAGGATTAACAGT
>JAATLQ010023990.1:5072-16869 GCA_013421005.1 Heliconius erato x Heliconius himera
TAAGTCTTGGGTTTTCATCTCCACGACCTCGCTTTTTCGATTAACCTACATTGCGCTTTACGCAATCTGACGGCTTGGCGCGTTATACAATATGCAAAACGTAACCCGCACTCGGTTGAATGGGTTTCATGCTTTATCCTACTTTAGATTCTGAGCTCGAGCAATTGCGTAGAAGTATTTGGTGATTCGTGATATAGTGACATGCTTCAATGAGGTCAGTCCTGGCGCAAGGGCACAAAATGTGACTGTAAACGCGAATCCCACTCGAGAAAATGAAATATTTATTTAAATTTATATTTTCACTTTTTCGCTCTGGTGTTGAGGCCAAGCGCAGCGATAAGTGCCGCCACTCAGCACGCTATGTCTTTAGAATTTGGCGGAAAGTGGGGAACTGAGTGTCTTAATACTAGGTTCCCTCTGCCTACCCTGCTGTGTGTGGGATACACCATGAAGCTTGAATTTTTTATTTACTTCGATTGCAAGCTACAAATGTTGATCTAATACATAAGAACAACCTGATCTTATATATAAGATCAAAATTTGTAACTAGTTTTTTATTTCTATTTTAAATTAATTAGGAAAATAGTAACAAAATAGATGTATGTATATTTATTTATATATTATTGCCGAAATAGCAACAATACTAACTAGTGTAATATGAACTTGTAAAATGAATTGAGATATTTTGAAATTTATAGAAACTAAGCCCTAAACAAAGTGCAGTACCCTGTTATACGCTTCTCTCAAATTTCCAGAGAACAGCACGTGCTTTGAGGCGACTTCTAACGTCTCGTTAAGTCTTAAACAGAAATACAAATAACTTTGTAGTGTAACAAGACTCGTCTCAAGGACGAAAGACGAAAATGGTCATTGTAGAGAATCATTCAAAATAATATGATTTTATTTCATATGAAATTATATTACAATAACACAATTATAATGTTTCAATTATGTTAATTAAAATAAGTCAAAAGTGGACAAAATGCTGTGTTAATAATTTTGATTATTTTATTTTTTGAGTTTACTTCTCCTTATTTCTGTAAAACACATAGTATGTATATAAAATCTAAAATATATAACATAAAAGCAGAGATAATAATGAAAATATAAATGACATAGATAATAAAATATAGTTATTTAGAATATTTATCAATGTTTGCTACATTGATAAATATTCGAAATAACTAAAATAACCAATATTCTAAATACTACTAATTTAAGGATATTATTTACTTAAAATAAATAAAATTATATTATAATTATACTGAGGCCAGTTGTTGCGTAGGAGCACAAGTGTGTGACTATAAACGCGACTAGTTGTGTGTTCGATTCCCACTCGAGGAAATTAAATATTTAATATTTAATTTTTTTCGCTCTGGTGTCGGCCACACATTACGCAATGCCTCTAGAATTCGGCGGGAAATGGAGGACGGAGCGTCTTAACGCTAGGTTCTCTCTGCCTACACCGCTAAGTGCGGAATACAGCGTGAAGCTGATTATGATTATTGTTTATAATAATCATAATCAGCTATACAATTATTCGAAATGAATGTAATTAATTTACAGCACTAGAGTATATACATATGAGGACCAAAATACAGAGCAATCATTGGCACTATAGTGTTATTACACATCAATGAACGCTATTTTGAATACAATAAGCTTACATTATTCGCATCAATATTACATGTACAGTAGGTACCTTATCAGCAATGTAAATATATCGAAATATCCTAAAAAAAGCCCTTATGGTTTTTATTTATTGGCAGATTGATATATAATTGAATTCATTTCGATTTGTAAATATATATTATATTTTTTATTGCATCAAACAAAAACATACAGTAATCTATACTTATAATAAATCTGTAGAAAAGTCGTTTCTGTACATTGAAAATATTAAAAAAAAATTAGCCAGGGTGTTAAAGAATAATTAACAGAATCCATTTCCAACATTTTTGGAATTTTTGTCTGTTTGTCTGTTTGTCTGTTTATCTGTTTGTCTGTTTGACTGTTTATGTGAACACGTATCACGTAAAAAGTACACAATAAATTTAAGCAACTTTTATACATAAAAATTACAAATAAATCAAAGTAGCTTTTAGTGTTTATTTCATTGTAATCGCTTCACTCTATCAAAAAATATAAGTATTTAAGTTTTCAAGAAGTTAATATTTGAGATATTAAAAAATTGATACAAGTAACGCTATCTATTGACAAAAATAGTAGGTACTAACGAATCTTGATACTCTCTTTCATACACGTAACGCTATCACTAATTACGATGGGATCTTAATAGATGGCGCTGTGCATAAAAGAAAATATAGTTTGGAAAGGTTACCGCTACACTCTATCAAAAAATAATGTACTTAAAGTTTTAAAGATATTTATATTTGAAAAAAAAAAGAAACATACACAATGATATCTATTGACTACACAGGATACGTTAAGTTTTTAAAATACAATTGTTCATAGTACTAACTACAAAGTAAACTAAATTGAATTGTTGGTGAAGATTACCTTCGTAACAGTCTAGCTTAATTCTTAATTATTTAACACAGTGATAAGGAATGACTTAATATTCAAAGAAATATTTTGAATAGGTTCTTCAGTCCGTTCGTTCGTTTATGTTATTAATATTTTTTTTTAAGAAACGTATAAAAAAATCACTTTTGGTACCAACCTCTAAAAAATTGTGTCTCAAGAAAAAATGCTCTGACACTGTTTATAAAAATATCCCGCAGTATTATTTCATAACTTACAAGCGACACGTACCGACATTGCACTATTGCACCTGTATGTTGCATGTATGTATGTGCCAAGAGTATTTTAGGGTACATACCTCAAAATTCTTATAAAATAACTTTGTTGTTTGACCGTCTGTCCGTCTGTCAAGACTACTTTGTACAAGATCGGTTAAAGGTTAGATACCTCAATGTTCAAGTCTATATTCCCTTAGAGCACGAAAATCTATCTTCTAAATCATCACAATCAAATGACGATGAAATATGACAGTTTATGCTTTGTTTTTTGTCGCATTTTCTATCATAACTATAGGGTACTTCCCGTTGATATACAATTTCGAAATTTGTTAAGAAGTTAAAACTTACGGCACGTATAAAGGAAAATTCCAAAATTATTCTTCAAAAATTGACTACTTATTTGTATTTGTGTCACAGAAAAAACCATTAAGTACAAATTTAATCTGTACTTAAATTGATACAAAATGACACCTTAATTAGTTATTCTTTTGGTGTATCTCCATTCATGAAACTGGTACGAAAACTCTCGGGGCATGAGTACGACTTGAACTTGCCCGAAAATGTTGATTATTTTATAGATTATATAAAAATGCTTAAAAACATGCTTTCTATGTATATTCTGTATACCAATTATATATTTAACTAATAATGTTACTAATTTAAAAACTGTACACGAGCTAATATAAGTTATTTTACAAATAATATCGTGAGTACCTATCCAAATCAATTAATTAATAATTAAGGCTGTTTGTAATATATATGTTTCTTAAATGAATAATCATGTAATTCAAGCGGGCAAAGCCGCGAGCAGGCCGCTAGTATAAAATAAAACGTTAATTGACAAGGTTGGGCTTATTTCTAAAAGAAATCTCTTGCAGCCACCCAGTAGAAGTGGATATCTATTAAAACAGCGGGGAGAGTACAATGCAATTAACAGTAAAAGAAAATAATATAATATACTAACAGAAGGATCATCATATTCACAAATATAAACACATATACACAATAATACATATATAAACTACATAAATATACAGGGTGGAAGAGGCAGCGCTCCTTTTACGGAAACAGCATATATGGTTAAATATTTCAAACCCACACCTAAAGAAATTAATCAAGATGCCTCAACAGTTTGGACGTAAGATTTTTTTTTCATTTCACGATTCTTATCCATACCTGTATTTCGTGTGACGCAATTACGTATAGAACACAATAACGTAAACACTTACTACTACAAAAATACTACTAAAGGTTAAACAACTTTGAACTTTATCGCCAATATCTACGACTCGATTTCGGAATGAGGCGTGTGCGGCGGTGTTCTTTTTATAGGTTTATGTGTGCGTGCGTCGTCCTGACAAATGGCGTTTTATTTTAAAACGACAATTTTATTATTTATTTTGTTTGAAAAAATAACTTTTTCATTTTTAGGAATTTATTTTTTTCTGATTTATATTAGGCTTTTATAGAGTAGTTAAGACTGTGGTTTCATTTAAAGTGGTGCTTACACTTTCACCCTGTATATTCACACTACACATGTATTCTATTAAAAAAAATACATACATATACATATATACTATATCTATATTTAAGTGAGTTAAAAGAAAAGAAAAATTAAATGAAGTTGCAATATATTGAAACTCTGTCCGAATATAAAGTAATTGTTCTCAGTAGCAAGTAATTGCTTTTTTAATTGGGATTTAAAGGACTTTACGGAAGGGCTTCTCTGGACAGAGTTAGGGAGTTGGTTCCAAACGGATGCAGCATATACGGAGAAGGACTTCTACAAGAATTTAGCGTTGCTCATAGGAACGAGTATGTCAAGCGCCGGAACGACACACGACCGTCTAGAGCAGGGGTTCCCAACCTTTTCTTGATCAAGGACCACTTTTATATCATTCTTGGTAGCAGGGACCACTATGCATGCAGGTATAATAAAAATTAACAGTGATAATCAAACAGAAACTTCGTCTCACTATCCCCAGTCATTAAATTGAAATCGTTCGCGGACCACATTAAGGCTCCTGCGGACCACTGATGGTCCGCGGACCACTGGTTGGGAACCAGTGGTCTAGAGCGTGAAGGAGGAGGAAGAACGTTGAAGCGGGAGCGTAGGTATGTATGAAAATTCTTGTAGTTAAGGAGCTTAAAAAGTAAGGTAAGGTTGTATGATAAGATAAGTGATAGCTGATAGCAAATTTAATATAAATGCAATACTGAAATGTACTTCAGTAGAACAGCGTACAAAAATAAGTTAAAGTCCAAGAATAGCTTACGATGCGTTTTTAATTGGGTCCCTGCGAACTATTCTTAAGTAGGTTTTCTCTAACATAAAATGTACATCCGGATGATAATTGAAATCAATTTTGTATTATAAAGGAAATAATATATAAAAAAAATCGACATACTTAATTACCAACCTCTGTAAAAAAAAAAAATATTTTAAATATTATTTGTATTTTACATTTTATTCTTAATCATCAATATATGATGTCAGATATTTATGTGGAATAAATTCTTACTAAAATTTTCCAAACTACATGAAACGACATTCATCGATGTTAGTTCAGGCATCTCTTCATAAATAAGATAATCACATAGTCAATAACTGTGAGCCATACTCGGCACGTACAAGCCGTCGGTACGAGAAATCCACAAGATGGTTCATTTCATATGGCCATCGACACGGAATGATGAGACGTTTGATTCTGATATCAATAATATTATAAAGAAATCATAATATAAGCAATATTGTCATGTCTTGAAAAAATTGCTAAAAGAAAGATATTGTTACACTACCTTTCAAATTTTTATCTTGAATATTTATACACAGATTAAAAATAACTTAAAAAATACTTCTCAAAAGTTAAAATATAATCTAAATAGTATACTATGTATACAAATAATATATTGTTTAGTACTAAGCAAATCCCCTGGCTGGTAAGTTTGGCACACCACCAATAGCGATTATTATACGCGAGCCTATTGGCACCGTCATATCTAGAATACTATTGATTTAAATAGTTAAACTATAAACTGTCTACACAAGATATTTAATATGTGTAATTGTTTCTGATAGTTTAATGGGATTTAAATTGATTGATTCTAGATTTTAAGTCCACTTGAGGAAATATTTATGTTATAGGATTGTCTATGGTTGTCTACTGTTTGTCATTTAAGACGAAATATTCAAGATGGCGCAAGTCACATCAACAATTATTTTCCAGCAAAATAAAACTAAACCAGATTTATTATAGGTACAGCAGTTTATAAATAAAAATAAAAACTTTCGTTACATATTTCCTTAAACACTTATTTATTGTAGAGGATACTGAAACGATTACATATATTTTGGGCCCAGAATGTAAAAAGATGTAAATGGTATGATTTAATTGACAGTTTTGACAATATGAGAGCTGAGTTAGAGCTGAGTTTAGGCCAGTAGCGCAGCGGCACCAAGTGTAACTGTAAAATCGACTGGTTGTGGGTTCGATCCCCACTCGAGATGAAAAATTCACTTAAATTTATATTTCCATCTCTTCGCTTTGGTGTCGAGGCTAAACGCGGCGTTGAGTTCTGCCACTCAACACTAAATTCAGCAGAAACTGGGGAACGGAGTGTCTTAACACTAGTTTTTCTCTGCCTACCCTGCTGTGTGCGGGATACAGCGTGAAGCTGAAGCTAAGTTATTAGAGATTTAGTAATAGTGAGGCTATCGGACAAGTCACAGAGCGATCCATATCCATTGCGTGGCGAACGTTAGATCCAAACGTTAGAACGTTAGATTTGGTGTACACTGGGGTAGCAATGCTTGTACAAAGTAGGAAACAAACGGGAATGCACTCAAAACGCATCGAGTAAAGCAAAATATCAAAAAATCATTAGACAAGGTGTCAATATCCATCAGCTACCACATATGTCATATAATATATGATTGATTTTAATCGATTCAAAATGGATTTCTTTTTGTTTTTTCAGTAATTAATTGACATTTTCTTTATTTATACTGTAATTATATGCCTAAATAAGTGCGTTGAAATACTTAGAGTAAATCAAATGATCAAAAATTTTTTATATATAATATAACAATTTTTCTTATACTATAATATTTTTTCTTATTTTCTCCGCTTCTAGACTGTTAATTGAGCTGATTTTCGGTACTCTAAAATGGTAAATAATTACTATTTTTTTAAAACATATCTTTTACATTTGATTGTATTCGTATACAATAATAATTCAATACAACGAAGGCCTAAAAATCTAATAAATTTGAAAAAGAAAAAAAAAACAATTTTCATATTGCAATAATCATCTCGTCTGAAACAGACATGAATTTTGTAAGAGAAAAATTGACAGCAGATCACGTACATGTATTCGAAATGAATTTCATTGTTTTTGTGACGTATAACAATAACTTCAGTATGTCATCTTATTTTATTTCACAGACTATAAATGGCAAAATATATTTTATCTTGCCAAAAATGAGATAAAGGACAGGAGAGAACAAATATTGATATTTTATAATAATAATAAGCCCCCTAAAGTCCAAACATACGTCCGAATCGTACTGACTGGTTAGCAACGGTCAGAATTACGCCAGTCACCACCAATGCCTCCAAAATACGGCGGAAAGTGGAGAACGGACGTTTCCTAACACTAGATTACCAAATTCTCTCTGCCAATTGTGCTATGTGCAGGTTTGTATCATAAGGCACTGGTAGTTAAAGACACATGTTTGAATTAAATATAATTAAAACGGATAAATAATTTATTTCTTAACCTTATATCAAAAATGCTTAATTTATATTCCATAGCTTATATTTCATAAATAATAATACAGCTTGTAAGGATTGTTTTATTCATAGAAAATATCAGTCGGCGGTTTTAACAAAACATTGTACTGGGCCCTACTGGCTTTGCGGCTAGCACCGTGGTTTATCTTAAATTCTATTTCAACCTAAAATTTATCCTATCTTCAAAATAACTTGTAAACTATTAAGCTATTTCAAAGAGAATTTTAATCACAAAATGTTTAAGACTTACAAACAATACATATATATGAAATAATTCAACTGAAAGCTGATTTTTTGCTGATTATTCGAGACAAAGAAAGGATCGTTTCCTACGTGGATTGATTCATTGACCACTAAAGTGACGATATATTCCTTCTGTATTACAATTTAATTGTAGCGACAAAAGTATAATTAATTGCCGTGTGGTCCCGGCCTAGAATAGGATCATCATGGTACTGGTGGTGTCGTAAGAGGCGACTAAAGTACGTGTGGTAGAGTCACGTCGCCAGCAATGGCAACACGCATGGGCAGACTCGACCGGATCATTACCACCCCCGGCATTTAAAACCGGCATTAAGTAGTGACTTTATGCCACTGCGATTCGCATCAGGTAGTGCCGGGCTCCGGGGCCCAACCCCCACCCCTCCCTGGAATATGATAGCGGCACTCAAAGAGAAACTACCCCAGGAGGGTAGTGCGCTGGCACTACAAGTCAGCAGATTGGGATGGGATGGGATACATTTTACTCATCTTATCCGTGGAGACCGGTTTACTTCTCTTCTGATGATCCTAGTACCTGTGCCGCTGCTATTGCCGACGTGGTTCTACAGGGTATGAAATTTTATATTCCTAGTACTGTAATGCCAATCGGTGGCAAGTCACAGCATTGGTTTGATACGTCTTGCAAGCTTGCTGTAGCAAACGTGAGGCATATCAAATCTGGGCTGAGGCACTGGTTACTAAGGATCCGGAGGTGAAAACCTCAAAAAGGAACTATAACCGAGCCTCTAGGTTCTTTAAGCGACAAATTGCCAGAGCAAGGTCTGAGCACATTGCCAAAATTTAAGAGAAGCTTGAGAGCTACCCGTCCGGAACTCATCAGTTTAGGGCGCTCTCAAAGGCGGCACTTAGCAACTTTAGCCAGCCTTCGCTTCCGCCATTACGCACAGGAAATGACATCTTGGTCCACACGGCAAAAGAGAAAGCCGATCTCCTGGGCACTCTTTTTGCCTCGAACTCGACTTTGGACGACCAAGGAACAACGCCGCCGACCATCCTGCGGTGCCAGAGCTCAATGCTTGAGGTTAAGTTCAACCAATCAGCTGTTAGGCGAGCTCTGTCCTCTTTGGACATCCACAAGTCGAGCGGGTCAGATGGCATCTCTCCCTTAGTGCTCCGTTCTTGTGCTCCTGAGCTGACACCGGTGCTAACGCGTTTGTTTCGGCACTCTTACTCAGTCGGCGTAGTCCCAGACTCATGGAAGAGCGCTCTTATCCACCCGATCCCAAAGAAAGGCGATGGTTCCGATCCATCTAACTACAGGCCTATTGCTATCACCTCCCTTCTCTCAAAAGTCATGGAGAGCATTATCAAAAGCCAGCTCTTGGTTTATCTAGAGGATCACCGATTAATTAATAACTGACAATATGGCTTCCGCCATGGTCGCTCCACCGGTGATCTTCTGGTTTACCTAACCCACCTTTGGGCTGCGGCTATTGAAAGCAAGGGGGAGGACCTGACAGTTAGTTTGGACATGGCGAAGGCCTCTGATCAATTGTGGCATAGGGCGCTCCTGGCTAAACTTCCATCCTATGGGCTTGGCTAAACGCTGAACAGTGCTGAAATAAACTTGTGTCTTCTATTGAGGCATCCCTCTACAATATCTCCTCATGGGGTGAAAGGAACTTAGTTCAGTTTAACCCCCTGAAGACACAAGTTTGCGCGTTAACCACCAAAAAAATCGCATTTATCGTATCACCAGTCTTTCAAAACACTCCCCTTACAGCCGCGCCGAGTATTAGTATATTGGGCCTTAATGTTTCTAATGGCTGCCAGTATTGCGATTATCTAGAAAGCAAGGCCAAGTTGGCCTCGAAGAAATTGGGGGTCATCAACAGAGCGAGACGGTACTTTACGCCAAAACACCGTTTAGCCCTATATAGGGCCCAGGTTCGGCACCTTCAAAAAGTGCGTCTATCTCCTTAAAGGCCGGCAACGCACCTGTAGCTCCTCCGGTGTTCCACGGGGCCGTGGGCGACGGTAATCACTTACCATCAGGTAACCCGAACGCTCGTTTGCCTAGTCCTCTTCCATAAAAAAATAAATAATAATTAATTTAAAGCTCACAAATTAGAAATATATCTATTTTTATTGATTTTCATATCAATGGGTACATTTTAGTAAACAAGCACGAGTATAGTCACTAAACGCTATTAATTACGAAACCTCGAAAACAGCAACCGCAATTCACTTAAAAGCTTAGTAACAAGTTGGTAAATTTGCCAAAGCAATTAGTTTTGTTTTATTAAACAAATTATTTATTTTGACTATCTATATAAATGTTTATTGGGAGAATGTAAATAATGCTCGTTAAACTTATTGATAAATAATTGTGACTTTGACATGGTGTTGCTAGGTTTTTTCTCGTTGAAAAGCGAGATTTTTGAACATTTTAAATAGAGAAAAGAGATTCTTTCGCCAAAAGGGGGACAAAGAAAAATGAAATAATTAATTATTTATCCATTTATTTGAGTTTTAAATAAAATTTTCAATGGTGCTAGATAACAATATAAATAATATTTTTTTATGCAAAAACGTCACTATACTTAAACGATATTGTTTTGGATTGCCATAGGAAAGCAGTCAAGTCTTCAGAATAATTATTCATAACTTACGAATATTTATTTATATTTCTATGAAATGATTAGTAACTAATTAATATCTCAAAATAATAAAAAAAAGTTACAGTATGTGAAATAATCCGTGTAAAGCTGGCCTATGCCTATCGATTGGGACATTCAATTTTTGGGCTAAAAATCGGGACGTCTCGCCAAAATCGGGACAACGTTTTAGTAACGTTGTATTTCGAGCGGAAATTTACTTTTTGCGACTTTTATACCACAGATAATAAAAATAATAGAACATAATATTTATACTGATTCTTCTGTGGTTAATGGCCTTTTATATAATTAAATACATAAAATGAAATAAAATGTATTTTACTTGCTGCATTAATTTGTTTAAAATATTTATTTTACAATTTAACCCTCTGCAACTGACGTGGCTTAGTTTTCACAATTATACTGACGTGGTAGTCTACGATACACCTTTTCAAATAGCAAATATTTTTATACAAAAAGCTTATGCAGCTATTTTATTTATATTTATTAGATCACAAGAATATATTTTATTTTAAATTTATTTTAAATAAAGAAAACCATGTGTATTTTTAAAATTAAGCAGTATTTAGTGACTTTACATAATCACTTACAATATAATTTTCTTAAATAAAATCAAATTCTAAAAAAAAGCGAAATAATTCAACAATATCACACATTATTTAATAAAAAATATGAAAATATAACCATTTTATTGAGGCGATGGTGTGGTGGTGAGTAGACAGTTACCGTAACAATGACGTGTAGTTTCGTGGACACTTTCCTCCCTATATTTCGCGGTGGCTATGAGACTACCTACGTCAGTCGCAGAGGGTTAAAAAATAATGTTAAAATACTTCGTTTTCCACTTTTCACACATTTATATTATAACTTCTTAATATTGCTTGTTAATCTGTGGCATGCAACATCAGATTTTATTTTCTTTAAGCATCTCTGAAAATACAATTATATAAAAGAAAATTAAACATATTTATCAATGTAGTGTTATTTGTTTTATCTAAATCTCGTTAGTCTTTATATCTGTCTCTTCGTTGAATATGTACAACATTTGAGTTTTAGCGAAATTTGAAATCGCCCGCTTCGAGTGGTTACTAAATAAACCAATCCAAAATCTAAGTGATTACTTTTGATGTGTAAAATGTCAACTTTAGAATATAAGGACATTCACTGAGTGACATTTTAACTAATTATTAGTAATACAAAAAATTTTGTATATTTGGTAAATTATATATAAAGAAATTAGGCCAGTCGTGTCGCAACCGTTTGACTATAAGCGCGACATGTTTTGTATTCAACACCCACTCGAGGAACCGTAATATTTAATACTTTCATTTCTTCCCTCTGA